>SRPO01000328.1:0-25368 GCA_018360065.1 Claviceps pazoutovae
TGAAACCGCTCAAGAGAGGACCGGCCCCTGCAACAAGCGACTGGGTGTTGTTGACGAAATCCTTGGTGAGCAAGCTCTCGGCGTTCGTCAGAAGTGGCTGTACTGATTTGATGAGTTCAGCAAGGTCGAGTTTGGAAAGCTCCTTCAATAGAGGGCCGACTTGATCGACCAAGGACTTGAGATCGAGATCCTTGAAACCGCTCAAGAGAGGACCGGCCCCTGCAACAAGCGACTGGGTGTTGTTGACGAAATCCTTGGTGAGCAAGCTCTCGGCGTTCGTCAGGAGTGGCTTTGCTGATTTGATGAGTTCAGCAAGGTCAAGGTCGCCGACTTGTTTCAAAATGGGACCGAGCTGGTCAAATAGTTTCGACAGATCAGCCTTGGACAGACTCTCAATCAGAGGGGAGGCGCCCTTCAAAAGGGTCTTGATATCCGATACCGTGTCGTTGCCCAGCAAAGTCACTGCACCGTTAACAATAGTGGGTAGATTTTGGAACAATGGATCAAGAGACTTGGCCTGGCTGTTGAGGTTCAAACCCTTCAACAGGTCGATCAAAGGTGATACCTCCTTGAAGAGAGACTGCGTCTCGTTGACGAAGCCCGATGTCAACAGCCCGGCGCCGTTGCTAAGTAAGGTGCTGATGTTCTCGATATTCTTCTGCGTCAACAGGCTCATAAGAGGTTTAATCAGACCGCCGAGGTCAATGTCACCGATTTGTTGGACAACCTTATCTAAGTTGAGCTTGCCGAGTAATTCCACGAGTGGCAATGCGTTGTTTAGGAGCTTTCTGATTTGGCTGGGCACGGGTATTTTTAACGTGGCGTCCAGGTTGATCACGACATCGTGCAAAGCTGACAGAAACTCCGGGGTCAAAATGGTGTCAAGAGTTTTGAGCAACGATGCTACATCTTTGCCGACGGAGAGCAGATCTGAAAGACCGCTGGTACCGCCGCTGAGGCCACCGGTGAGATCGCTCAACAAACTAGCTTGCTGTGGACGAGATGCTGAGCTGGAGCTGCCACTGGTACTCCCTGACGATGTAGTCTGGTTGGTGGCTCTGGTGTTCAATGCTCTGGCTTGCAGAGCTTGTAAGGCTTGGTTTGTCTTTAAGAGGCCATTGAGTTCTGTTAATGCTTCTGAGAGGTCTGATCGGGGTACTAAAGCGAGGTTGTGTTTTGCCAATATCTGATCGAGATCCAATTCGGGCGGACTTCGACTGCCGGGTCTTTCATCGGCAACGAGGCCCAGCGGCATCAAAGACGCAACGAAGAACGATGAAAACCGCATCCTAGTGGTGGTATTGAGCGCTTACTCGAAGGTGCACTAAAAACCTCTGAGGTGTCGATTGTCGACGTGAAGCCAAGAAACGCGTTTACACGACGCACCGAAATGACCGAATTGAGCAATGCCGGGATATGATGCCCGGAGCAATACGTGTAGGAAGCGATCCTGGGGAGAGATGGTTCAATATGGGTTCGTCCTTGGGCGGGTAGGGAGGCCTTCAACCTTGCTTCTCACATGAGCAGAGATCGGTTCGACAGCACAAGCCTCGGCAGATGGGTGGCGATCAAACAGAAGGAATACCGCCATGAATCCAAACCATGTTGTAGTAAATAGGGAACCTGGGTCCAGTCTGCTTTGCCCTTCACTTGTCGCCTCCAGCTCCATCTCGGTTCACTCATCGTACCCGGCCCATGCCAATCTCGACTGCTCGCGCACGGCCGGGGGCCCCAGTTTGAATGGAACCAAACTCGCAGGAATGTCTTCCTCTGGGCCTAGCAACAGGCTACTGGGGAATGGACTCAGTGGAGATCGGATGCGGCGAGGAACTATTCGGCTCCAGACCCTCAATTATCAGTTGAACCATTTTAGCGTGAAGCGCTCATCGCTCCTGTTTGACGTTAACTAAACTCCGCAACGGGAGACGAAACTCAACGTGGCAGAGATGGGGGCGCAGCGAAGGGGCTTGTGCTTCCGACTGCCGGTGTCGAGTCAAGCACTTACTGCACGTTGGTCGTTTACAGATGCGCAAACGGTTTTAGGAAACCTCTTCGATCGACAAGTCTGTGCCGACTGGGTCCTAGGTAGTCAATCCGATGGATATTAGGCAATTTTTTTGGGTCCCCAGAACGGACACCCTTGCAGACTCTACCTGACCCGGGCTCGGACTTAAACGAAACAATAGCCCGGCACGCCCAATTGAATGTCCTACATTGAACGTCCTACATCTCCTGGGGCGGTTTCTGGGGTCTCAAAGGCCTCTTCAGTACGGTGTCCCCCGAACTATCTTTGACTGGTCGGCTTGTCCTTGTGAACACTACGATCTCGCATCGTGGCCACCCAACTTCACAGTAATACTATGGCGACGCCGCCGTCAAGAACAGCAAGGCCAACCGCTGCTGTTTCTGCGACTGGAGCTCGTGGAGGTGCGAATGGAAATGGCGCCGATACACAAAGTAACACATCTTCAAATGATCACATACACGACAAGGCCGCAGGCTCGATCTTGTCGAAGCGACAGAGGGTACGGCGGCATTGTGGGCGGTTTTGGTTATGGTATCTGATTGCTGCAATAATCTTCTTGGCTATATTTTTGCCGATTCTGTGAGTCAATCATCTTTCGTTCAAGCAAAAATCTTGAGGCTAATGAATGCATACAGCTTTAAAGTCATAGTCCCAGCTATCATTCAGTCAATCATGAACTCGCAAAATTTGCCAATGGAGGGAGGCAGCCTTGAGTGCATATCCGCAACGCAGTTCAAACTCGCGATCAACACGACTCTGGATGCACCATTATTACCAGCAAGACTGAGTGAATTCTCGGTCGATTTGTACAACAAAGAAACAACACCTTTTTCGCCATTCACCAATCTTACCATTTTCGGACAGAAGATTAATGGCAACACGAAGCTTATTATTCCGTCGCAATTGGTGACCATTAAAAATGAAGCAGAACTCGATCGCTGGTTCGATCAAGTGTTCGACTCCGAAACCGTTGATCTCTCTATAACTGGCCGACCAACTGTTCACCTTGGTGAGCTCTCGTCAACGCCAAATTTGGACAAAACCACCTCGATGCCGGGCCTGAATAGATTTTCCGGCTTTAGTATCATAGACTTGAAGGTCGTTTTCCCTCCGGATAGTAATGGCAATAACATTAAAGGCACTATCAACATACCTAACGCTGGTGCCCTCACACTCAACTTCGGCAACATCACGTTCGATATCTACTCCGGTAGCACAAAAATTGGTTACATCACCACGTACGAAGTATTACTCAATCGTGGCAACAACACTCTGAATTGGGACGGGAGCCTCGACCTGCCTACTGTGGCGAAGAACATTGGTCCAATCTTGGCTAGCCAAAAGGACGCCCTGAAACGCGGTCAAGTTGAGTTTAACGTCATCGGTACGAAAGTCATGGTCAACGGGGAGAGAATCCCCTACATCGAACAGGTTATCGGCAGGAAGCCCCTTGTTTCGGCCATGCCCGTTATCGCCCTCGTGAGTGATGTGTTGGGCGGTTTCCTAGGTGCTGGCGGTGGTGCTTCCATCGCCGACGCAGTTGGCGATGTGGTTGGAAATAATACGTTCCTTCAAAATGTCATCAACAACTTTAACAAGACACAAACCGCCAAGAAGTCAACGAAGCCTACATCGTTGACTAAAAGGGCACCGAATCCAAAGGACGCCCTGATGTGGAATATGCTGAAGCTGGGCTTAAGAATGAAGCTCAATCAAGCAAGCATCTGAGAGTCTTTACATAAATCAGCCAAATGATATGATGCCATGACAATGATTTTCAGAGCACGGGGAAATGACTGTGACCGCAAGACCTGACTCAATTTTGGAATACCCGCGGTCACTGGAAGGGGCGTTTACTATAATGATTATAATTAATTGTATATAAGACATTGCATCATTACACCAATTCTTTATGAATAACATGCACACACACAAGCTGAGCAAAGCGCTTAATGCGACGCTTGTATGTCCTCGGTCACGTCTCGATTACCAAATGACGATTATCTTCTACTTGTCAACTAAAGAGCGAAAAGTCACCTGCCCCATCTTTGTTGTCTAGATCTTGCACCAAAATTCAAAGGACGCCCTTTCGCATAATTGCCGTGTAACTTGCCGTTTTTCATACAAAGTCCATGCCCATAGTGTGAGGAGACCAGGTTCCGAGCTGCTTATGCCAAGGAAAAATGACTCTTGTTGGCCCAAACATGTCCGACGCGATCCTATCAGGTAGCGAGTCTGTCTCCATGTCCATGCGTGAACTAAGCCTACTCTAGTTGGCAAGATTCATCTTTCAAGGCACGAGACTGATGAACAACAGCGCGCGCAATTTACTCCGGTTTACTTGCCTTCGCCACTCGCACCTCCATACGACGATTTGTACCAGTAGATCACCGCAACCGTCGGCCGCACCTGACCGCCACCCAAGCACAACGCTCGGAGCCTTCAAATCGCCTGAACGGTGGCCCCGAGCTTTGCCACGTGAAACATGCTTCTAAGGCCCTGCCTGACCCAGAGCCGCGCACGAAGTTCGCGGAGCATTCACATAGTTCGGGGTAAAAGACCAAGGCGCAAATAGGTAGACAGACACCCATGAGAATTGAACCAGTGAATCCACAATTGCAGGATTACATTGACCTTTCAGATCTACTTCCAACTGTTCCTTCTTCTTTTATTGTGGCAAGGCAATGAGATCTTTCTCAATCCAGACTTTGACCCCGATTTGCCTCACCGGCTCTCACCGGCCCTAAGCGACCCGCCAACGTGGCTGCCAAGACATGCAGCTAAGATGGGGTCCTTCTTGTTTCTTTTTGGAATTTGATTTTGCTTTTCTACGGAATAAAGAGAAAGAGAGGGGGTGACGTGGGGTGGGGTGGCCATCGCACAGTTTCTTTTCCGTTCTTAATCCTCAATCCTCACCCCACGGCTGGGCCGAACTGGATCGAGCTCGAATTAGCCAAATCGGGCGAACGGCCATTATCTAACCATTTTTGGAAGTTAGCTTGAACCGACTTGTCGGCGGTCGCCAGTGTCCACACGTGAGCGCCGCATCCCGGCGGCAATCCAGCTCATTATGAATCCCCCTCCACTAAAGTTGTCAAGTGCAGCAACGTCCGGTAAGCCGAAAAATAGCACGCGACCTCAACTTCTGCTTGAAACTCCCTCTGCCCCGGGCACCATGTTACATAGGCAGTGAACCTTCTCCAACAGGCGTTTGTCCAGAGTCCGGCGGTCAGACAATGTGTCACTCCAAGAGTTAAGCACCCCTGTCACATGTGCCTGGCGCGTTCGCCTCGACTGCATGAAACTTGTTCATGTATGCATGTGAGCATGGGTGTTGACGGAGTATCTCCCGCAGTCCCGGGCATGGGGTTTCGGGCCCGGCACCGAGCGGTCTCGGGATACATAGCGGGTTCGTCTCGAATGGGAAGTTGACGTTTTGTTGGAAGCGGGAAATGGGACTTAAACGGGGATGGTGTCTGCCACGTCAGACCCTTGACATGCGTCGATACTTCAAATTTAGAGACATCTTGCCATCTGTGTCTCATGGAACCTAGTTGTCTGCATTCTGTCGAGCATTGAATGCACAACAAGTCACGCTAGTCCCACGTGTTACAACTTACGAGCAGTCGCATGGACAGAGTAGGCTGTTTGACATCTACAAATTCTCACCGCCATTTTCGATTAGCGGCGATTACGGGGACTTTATTCACCATGTATCTCACGCAATATTTCGTTGGGTCGATTGACCCATTTACATACGAGTTTTGCATTTTGTTTCATTTGGGGCCAGAGGCACCTCCAGGCTCCGGCCGCCACCGGTCGGAAGCTTGTCCTGTGAAGAGCTACCACAGCGACTCTCGCCAATAGAGACCTGATTGTCCTCGTATGGTCTGTCTTCTCTCATATGGCTTCAGTATCCCGTATTTTGCAACTGCCGCGTGTTAAGGATGTTGTTCCTGAAACTATTACCGCAGTTACGACGTGCACGGTGCCGGTTTCACGCTTCAAGTCGCAAAGGGCTGGAGTGGTTGTACTCGCTTTCGTCAATGCTGTAACTGAGATGCACTTCAGTCTCAACCCTCTATTCATAGACTGTTTTTTTACTCTACAGAATGTCCCTTCATTTTCGAGAAATATGCTGGCCAGGCAATGCTAAAGATAAAGATGGGTTTGATTATGTCACTGTTGTATTGACGTTGATGACTTGACTATGTAGTATTTATGAACGCCTCCGCTTTTGTCCTTACTATCAGAGTTTCTGACGTTCATAGCAGAAGGTGCAGCGTTGAGCGCTCAAAGGCATTTACTTGATGAAGGTACTTTAAATTCGGCGTCTGACACCGTACAACATACCTGAAACGTGAAGTTGTCGCTCCTTCGGGTGTTTCGTGGATGGGTAGGCAGATCAATCCATTGCCTTCCGAGCTTTTGTCGGCCAATAATTAAGCCCAAACAGCGGTCTCAATTGGGCTTTAGCTCAAATTCTGCAGTTTGTCACTTTCTCAACCATAGAACCTTGTTCCTCAACTTGGTTATGTTTGCTGAGGCCGTTGGATTCAATTGGCAAATGGACTACGGTAGCTTGCGAAGTTGCGCTGAGAAATGAATTGTTGCTCATGATCCTCACGGCCATGCAAGAGACACGTGTTTCGCGACAGGCATTGCTGTGTCCGAAAAGTGAGAAATGGAAAAAAGTGAGTCCTCATGACATCGCTTTGTACGCTGATGACTCACGAGGAGTCGAGGACAATAAGGTTTTAAAGTCAAGTCTGTTGAGCAAATTGGGGGGCAAAATGGAATGTTTATTTTGACTAAAGAGCTAGGTTACCCAAGAAGTGGGAAAGTGAAAATATGTGCACGTTCGGCTGGTACGGCCGTCACGTGATGCGGCTCCCAGCACCCAGCATGGCTTATTTCTCAATAAAGTCGTCATTTGCAGAAACGACCACTCCACCAAGATCACATGGCGTGGCTGATTACGTGATTGTTGGTGCGCCCACTCACGAGTCACAGCAAGATGTAGGGTCGTATTCGATCATAGCAAACCAAGATCTCCACTCCGACACGAAAGAGAAATTTTCTTCTCGCAGTTCAGCAAGTGCCGAGGCATCTTCATTTTCTTTCCTCTCGCCGTCAATCTCTCTCTGCAGGCCAGGGCAAAAACCGCACGAAGTGGAGTCGCCCAACGATTCACGAGATGCGGTGCCGAGTGCAGCAACTCGCATCCAGCACAGGGTGCGTAGCACGCCGACCGCCCGCGCGATGCTTTGCTACAGTGTCACCTGTGATCTCCGCGTCCAAGTCGCACAAGATAGTAGTGGTCGGCGCCGGAACCGCTGGCCTCGCCATCAGCCACCAGCTCTTGCGCTCTGGGAAATTCAACAAGCAAGATATTGCTATCGTCGAGCCCTCCACGTGGCATCACTACCAGCCCGGATGGACTTTAGTTGGGGGCGGGCTGAAAAAGAAGGAGAATATGCGCAGAACAATGGACGAGCTGGTAGACTCGAGACTCGGTTTTTACAAGTCAAGCGTCGCAGCAGTGGCTCCTGAGGACAGTTCCGTGACGCTCGCAGATGGAGCCAAGCTGAGTTATGAGCACTTGGTGATTGCACCCGGTCTGAGCCTCGATTATGGCAGTATCGATGGGCTTACCGATGCGCTACAAAATGCCGACTCTGACGTCTCAACAATCTACAATTACGATACGTGTGACAAAGCATTCCGCAGCATCGAAAAGCTATCTTCAGGGACAGCCATCTTCACCCAACCTGCCGGTGTGATCAAATGCGCCGGTGCACCTCAAAAAATAATGTGGCTCGCACTCGACTACTGGAAGCGAGCTGGCTTGTATTCGCCCAACAATCCTGAAGCATCCCCCATCAAGATTGGCTTTGCTACCGGCCTGCCAGCCATGTTTGCGGTACCCAAGTATGCAGCGAAGCTGGAAGAGCTACGAAAGGAGAGGGGCGTCGAGGGGTTGTTTCAACATGACTTGGTGGCTATAGAGGGAAACAAAGCTACTTTTGCGATGCCGAACGGAGAAGATACAGTGACCAAGTCCTTTGACATGCTGCATGTCACGCCAAAAATGGGACCACCGAAATTCATCAAAGAAAGCGCCATTGGTAACGACGCCGGCTACGTCAACGTAGACGACCACACCCTCCGCCACAAGAGGCATCCCAACATCTGGTCCGCCGGTGATGCCTCCAGCCTGCCGACGTCCAAGACTGCCGCGGCCGTGACGTCAGAAGCACCGGTGCTTGTTCGGAATCTGATGCAGGTTCTCGATGGCCGTGAACCGGATGCCTCTTACGATGGATACACCTCCTGCCCTCTCTTGACCGAATATGGCAAGGTACTTCTTGCAGAGTTCAAATACGGCGGCGAGCCGAAAGAAACGTTCAAGAACTGGCTTGGCATCGACCAGGTCGAGCCACGCCTGGCCTTCTATCATCTCAAGAAGGACTTTTTTCCGTGGGTCTACTATGCGTCTATGGTGAAGGGGACTTGGGGCGGTCCAAAGGGGTGGATCAACTGAGGCTGGCTGGCCTGGTCATGAGGTGTCAAGGCGTATAGTACAGTCGATGGACGTTAGCGTTTGGATACCCATAAACATCTGTGCTCTTCTTCTTTTCTTTTCCCACCAAATTCCCCATCATAACTTTTATCAGTGCCTCAGACTAAATTGATTGAGTCTTGAATGAGCAGCAGTTTTGTTACGATATTGTGACTATTATAATCATCTTATCCTCCTCAAGCAGACCTGGCTTAAAGAGCGCAGCTCACAGAACATATCTGAAGTTCGGTCCATAGTTTTCAACTGCATGCCCTTCATCTCCATTATCGCCGGACACATGACTATACTTTTTGTCGAGCTCCCTGTTCTCCCTTGCGAGGATGGTCCGCAAAATAATAGCCAGCACAGCAACGAAGAACATAAAGGCAGCGCAAATGCTGTGTCCCCTCACGTAGTTCGGCCGCTCGCTCAGTGGATATGATCTTGTCCCCAGCAACGGCCCACATTGGCCAACCAAGTTGAGCAGGACAATCCCAGCGCCACGTCTCTCGTCGCTCCCTTGGTTATTGAGCACCCAGGGTATGATGTTCGCAATGGTGGGAAACGCGCCCATGGCAGCAAAAAACACCCCCACGTACCTGACACCAGTGTGTCTCCCGATCGCCAGCATGAGATATCCCGTGCCACCTAACACCGCTAAGCTGATGACGAACAAACCGCGTTGGCGACTTCGATCCGCGAAGAATGCTGTGACTATTGTAACGAGAAATGCTGCGAAATACGGAGGAGCGGATAGTCCCTGAGACGTCAATCCGGAATAGCCTAGAGCGAGTTAGAAATTGAGTTGGATTTCCCAAACTAATTTATTTCTTTTTCGAGTACTTACCCATGTCTTTGAGAATCGTGGGAAGAAAAACGGGCAACGAAGAGTAAGAAACGTTGCAAGAGAAGTACATAAGTGCGGTAAGCCACACCTTGACATCCAACAATGTGAGAAATGTATCACGCCAGTTGATTGTGCCCACACGCTCCGTTAAGCCGACTTGCTTGACTTGCCGAGCCAATGCCACGCGTTTCTCGTCATCGGTCAAGAACCATGCATCGTGTGCGCTATTGGGCATGGCAAAATACGACACAACGGCCATGACTAAGACCGGTAGACCTTCAACGAGAAACAACAAGCGCCAATTGGCGATACTCGCGTGTCCAGAGGTGATAGCATATGCCAAAACGCCGGCAAAACACGTACCCAGCGGTGCAGCAGAGAAAAATATAGCAACTCGCAATCCTATCTCGCTCCTCAAGTAGAAGAACGACAGAAGATAGATGGAACCAGGGCCAAATCCAGCTTCGAACAACGCGAGAAAAAAACGACAGGCCATGAGGGCGGACCATGATTGAGCAGCTGCTTGCGCTGTTGCCGCAATGCCCCAACCGGCGACGAGAATCGCAACCCACACGCGGGCCTTGAGGACCTTGTGAACGATGATGAGAGGCTCAAAGACGATGTAAGCAATGTAGAAAATGGTCAACAGCCACTCGTATTGGTCGCTGGAGAGATGCAGATCGTGTTCCATGCCGGCAATGCGAGCATTCCTAAATTGACGCTCTTGTTTCAGTCTTTCAGGCCATACTTGCGCATCAATATGAATATTTCCCTTCAGGACCGGGACTTACCCGATGTTCGATCGATCCAAGAAGGCCAGCAAAACTGCAGTAGTCGTCGTCAGTAATGGGGGACTCATTAAGTCTGCTGGGCGACCTACAGAGAACCAACAAAAGCATCAGAAGATTCCGATCCAGCTTCCTTACTACTCTCGCCTCCACGACGGCGTCGTCCTCCGCTAAAGTCGTCACATCTTCTGTTTGCCGACCAGTGTCGAGATCAGATTTCATCGGCTGACGCATCGCAACTTCTCAAGGCCAGCTCCAGAAGGCTGCCAGATGGGTGCTAAATGTCGGCGTAACGCGCTGTTGCCGCAATCGCCGGAAGCGGAGTTGCTGAGAGATCGCGACTCAATGCCTAAGTTAAAATAGAGCGCAACTCGGTCTTAAAACGTCACGTGGGTTTGTGGTTCTCTTTTTGGAGAGTCTTCAAGGGTCCGTCAACGGCCGCGATTTGTCGAACAAATGAAACAGTAGCTTCTCACGCCTTCTCAGGGTCACGAATGACGTGAAGCAGGACCGCGAGTTCACTACTCTGTTCTCGAAGCCCCCAAGAAGTATGTATGCAGGGGCATGCAGATTTCTCCCTTCATTAAGAGGACCGGTAATTTATACCGTTCGAAAACTTGCCTCGGGACCATCGGCGTTGTGGACTTGATGCCATTGTAGGGCGGCCCCAGACGCCCGGCACTTGGACACTAACCCAGGGATAAGCCTTTATCCACACGAGTCGTGACAATATTGAACTGCCATCCGATGTATCGCTTTCGAATGCTGGCAGCGGCAGAAACATATTAATAGCAAAGAACTGGGTCGCGTTCTCATTTGTATTCCGTACTGTAGTTGCGCCTGGACGATTGAGGTTTCAAGACTCCAGGAGTGACCCGGCCCGAAGACTCAGGACTCAAGGAGGGAGGGGTCCACGAGTTCTAACTTCTAAGTTCTGGCTGATGAGGTAGCAGGTGCTGTTGGATTTGGTGGGGACCATTCTAGGTATAATCCCGCTCGGTAAATATGCATGTACCTAGGTACATGCGTAATCACAAGATGCATTTTTCCAGCGGACGCAACTTGAACAGTGCTGCATCACTGCGCTCTTGCCGGAGGTGAGCTATACCTACGAAGTAAGCTTGCCATGTGTGATCTTTGTATGGAGTACATACATATGTATGTATTCACTCTGTACTTCGATGTACTCTATACTTCGATCATAGGCAAAAACTTAGAACTTGGACCCAGAAGTACCCCACTTAGTGCTGCGAGATAAGCTGCGAATCTCAACCATTTTCCTTACATGTCCTCTGGATCTTGAGACAAATGAAGAACAACTTATTTAACCTTGATGAGTCGTCGAATCAACCCGAGTCTGCGATAAGCCAAGGCATGCTTGCTACCAATGCACACAATACAGGCACAAGTTATTCCGAACATTTCGTCGCGAAGTGATTTTTCAGAGTGCAAATCTAGGTAGGTACATAGACCGTAGATGCATCCAGAGTGTGGAATTGCTACGACCCTGGGTCAACTTGCTCTTATACATACTCGCAGTCCCAGTATGTAGTGTCCCCGACTCCCCAGAACCGAAAGGTCCCGCCGGTCCTGCCTTCTTTTGCAAAGTGTGCCCAGAAGTCTGTACCTAATTCTTCCCGCAAACTTTGGGTGCTATTTAACCTAGAGTGGTGACAGGGATCATCATGTGACATACCTAGGTACTCCGTATGTAGAGAGTAACCCTCACCAGTTCATTTGCTCTTTACATTTGGTCAAACAGATTGGCGCATACTGTACGGCCAGAACGACCTCGTTGTGGTTTGACGCCCATTGCCGACAAGAAATGGAGGATTTCGTTCAGGTCGACATTTGATATCCTTACAAAACGGACCGAGTATGATGTCAATTGGCTAAAATAAGCATAGTCCAGTGAGCTCGTCACTGACTCAGCCGCCAAGTAGACTGGTACCTATCATGTACGATTGAGCGACAACCTCACCCCGTATCGCAAATTACATCCGTTGTCGGACATACCTAGTGAGAGGATGTACGTGTTGATGCTCTGGGAATGGCTTCTGATTTTTTCAGCAGCACAGCACATCTCCATCGGCTTATGCACCAATTCATTGGAGATGGAGACTGATTGGTCCCATCCGGGAATATGAGTGACGTCATTGGTCAAGTTTCGAATGGTGGAGCTGCCGAGGTCCACGATCTGAGCTGCGCCAGATCAGGCGAAGTGGCCGATGCCTATGCCTCGTTTCTTGGAAATCCCAGTCATTCTGCCGTTTTAACAGCTGAGCTATTACCAATCTTAACGAAAGCTTGCCACTGATTCAAAGAGCTTTAAATGCGCTCTTCGTCGTCGCCTATTCCGGCAGGCTGTTGTTACTTGGTTTACCTCATTTGCAATACGAAGGGACCCAGCTCCGTCGATTCCCGTGCTTCCTCTCTCGTGCTTGATCATGAAGCAAGAAAATTCCTCCATAATATTGGCGGAGCGCCCGACCGATAATATCATTCCGGGCCAGACTTTCCACGAGAAAAAGTCTCCGATCCCCTCGCCGGCTGACTTGAAGGATGGCGAGATTCTGGTGGAAGTACTCTATCTGTCACTAGATCCCGCTATGCGAGGCTGGCTGAACGGTGCGTACGCACTGAAGATGTCGCAGACTCTCCGTCACGATGCCAATATCGCATTTCCACGCGCTGACGGATATGTTCGCTAGACTCAAGGTCCTACATACCACCCGTGAAGATTGGGGCCGTCATGCGTGGCGCGTCTGTTGCTCGCGTGTTGGCTACCAAAAGCAAACTTGTTTCATCAGGCGACTTCGTCAGCGCCATGTCCGGCTGGACCCAATATGCTGTGCTCAACGAGGAGCAGTTTGAGCCTACTTCTGCGTTCCCAGGATTGAATCTACAGGCGCCCCAGGATATGCTCTCGATTCTCGGTCTTACCGGCGCAACTGCCTGGTGGGGAATGACACAAATCGGAGATCCCAAGCCGGGTGACTTGGTGGTTGTATCGGGTGCAGCTGGCGCAACAGGAAGTGTTGCCGGCCAAATAGCTAAGATCAAGGGTGCTACAGTCGTGGGAATATGCGGATCAGATTCCAAGTGCCAGTGGCTAGTCAATGATCTTGGCTTCGACGCAGCTCTAAACTACAAGACCGCTGATTTCAAGGAAACATTCAAGGCTGCTACGAAAAACTACATCGACGTATACTTTGACAATGGTATGTCAGAATGGTCAAAAATTGTTGATTGGAACACGGACTAATGTTATCATAGTTGGCGGCGAGATTCTGGACATGTGCCTGGCTCGTGCCAAAGAGCATTCGCGATTCGTCATGTGCGGCGGCATCAGTCAATACAACACATCTGCCCCTGTCGGACCGAAAAACATTTCCAAACTCATCACCATGAGAATAAAGATGCAGGGCTTCATCGTCTTCGATCACAAGGAGCACATCCCCGCCATTCGAAAAGAACTATCGCAGTGGCTGGCGGAGGGTAAGATGAAGAAGACCGAGACAATTTTGAAGGGTGGCCTGGCAGCAGTGCAGCAAGCGCTGGTTGACCTGTACAACGGTAGGAATCAAGGAAAACTTCTGGTGGAGGTCAGGAATCCGGCCGAGCTCGGCCTGAAGCTGTGAGGATGGTGCATAGGCTATGACCGATGTAGGAAGATAACAAATTCGATGATCTGAAAAGAAGATATACATACATACTCGTGAGTGTGGGCGAGCAATTGTTTGCAGAAGGATAAGGCAGATTGTTAGCTTGGTACAAGCTGCCTGGTGTCGCGCAGGAAGTTTTGTGCTCAGATTAAATTAACTGTGGTCGATTGGTTCTGTCATTTTCTATCGGGAACTGCATGTTTTGACTTGTTATTGTGCACGCAGAGGAGTCGAGGACCGTACAAAGAGCTTATTTGGACCCTTCCGTTCTGTCAGCCCCACCCTTGCCAGTGACAGGCAGACAGCTTCCGTCGCACCACATTAGAAAGCCAATCTTGTTGTCGTGCACGTCTTTTGCATCATTTTCATCCTCAAGTCTCGAGGGTCGAAAAACGCTCTACCATGTCGTGCCATCATCTTGAATCCACAGGTACGCTTGGATCACTTGTCAAACAATGAAGTTGCGCGTTTACGCGGTCACTTGTGGTCAGTGGGCGCTGATCAGCCTCCATTAGGACTCACGCCTCCTACGCCTTTCCAGTCTGTGTACCGCGAGGATTGCACTCAATGCTTCGACTCGATTGTAAGTAGCTGTATACGGATTTTTGGTTCATGGTTCTGATATCTAGTGTTCAGGATAACTCCGCAGGTCTCGACGTTTGTTTTCAATGTTTCAACGGCGGCTGCGCTGGCGATGGCTCGCACTCGAAGCTTCATTCTGCCCTTCGAAGCCACCCTCTTGCCATGAACATTCGTCGAAAGCGAAAGAATATTGTTCGAGATGAACCTCCGGCCAAAATTTCGCGTCTCGCAATATCTGCTGAGACGGACGAAGATCGTTACGACATGTTTTTCACCGCGAAGTGCCACGAATGCAATATCGAGCTGGACATAAAAAACAATAAACTCTCCTCGGTTATGGATGGGATCATGGCCGCAAACACATTTTCGAGGAAGGAGGAGGTCAAAGCCTGGGAACAGGAGCTGACAAGCTGCGAACACGTTCTGCTCATGCGGCAGAATGAACCTCGCAAAATAGAGCAAGGCGAACTGGGACATTGCACTGGCTGCACCTTACACGAAAACCTTTGGCTTTGTCTTGAGTGCGGCAATTTGGGATGCGGTCGCAAGCAGATGGGAGGTGTTGACGGAAACTCTCACGCCTTGGCGCACTCTAGCGAATCTGGGCACGGGGTAGCGGTCAAGCTGGGATCGATCACGCCTGAAGGCACTGCCGACATTTATTGCTACAAGTGCGACGAGGAGCGAGTCGATGAGAATCTCGCTCAACATTTAGCCCATTGGGGTATTGTCCTGGCTGAGCGGCAAAAAACGGAGAAAAGTCTTACAGAGATGCAGATCGATCAGAATATGAAGTGGGACTTCAGTATGACTACTGAGGATGGCAAGGAGTTGAGGCCAGTCTTTGGCCCAGGGCTCACTGGCTTGAAGAATCTGGGGAATAGCTGCTACCTTGCCAGCGTCATACAATGTCTCTTCGATTTTCCCTCGTTCCGTGATCGCTATTTCTTGCCGGGAATGGACATGCCAATTATTGACGAGGCTGCTGCCGATCTAGAAACACAACTGCGAAAGATTGGCGATGGCCTTTGGTCTGGTCGATATTCTAAACCTGATGCGAATGTCCACCCCGAAAGCCAGGTCAATTACCAGAGGGGACTGGCTCCGGCGATGCTCAAGCATCTCGTCGGACGTGGCCATGAGGAGTTCTCTACAATGAGACAACAGGATGCTTTCGAGTTCCTCATGCATCTCTTCAAGCTCATCTCTAGGTCCAAACACTCAGAAGAGCTCAAAGATCCTACCGCGCAGTTCAGGTTCATTTTGGAGGAACGACTTCAGTGCCTTGGATGTCGCAAGGTCAAATATAACTCTGTTGAGCAAGACAACATCTTCATCAAAGTTCCTCTCGAGAAGGTGCCTGTTCAGATTGGCGACGAAGAAACCGACGACAAGTACAAGCCAGTCACAATTCAAGAGTGTTTAGACATCTTCACTGCCGCAGAAGAGGTGCAACTACAGTGTACCTCCTGCGGTGGCAATCAGGGATTTAGCAAACAAAGCCTCTTCAAAACACTCCCAGATGTTCTGATCGTTAACGCTGGGAAGATGACAGTCATAAATTGGGTTCCCGTCAAGATTGACGTTCCTGTCATCGTCCCGGATGAGCCAATTTTGTTAGACGGCTACATGTCAAAGGGCCTACAGCCTTTCGAGGAGCAGTTTCCGGATGAGCCAGAGAGCTCTGTTCCAGCATTTGTTCCCGAAGCGACCGCTCTGGCGCAATTGGAAGCAATGGGCTTCCCACGCAATCGTTCAGAAAAGGCATTGCATGCCACGGGCAATTCGAATGCCAATTCGGCCATGGAGTGGCTCTTCGCTCACATGGAAGACGCTGACATTGACGCCCCTCTGGATCTTGGCAGGACAGGGACAGGCGCTGCATCTGCTTTCACAGCCGAACCCGAGAAAATTGAAATGCTTGGTGCAATGGGCTTCGGTGCTCCCCAAGCCAAGAAAGCACTTAAAGAGACTGGAGGTGACGTTGAGCGTGCTATAGAATGGCTCTTTAGCCACCCAGATGATCAAGGCGATTACGACGATAACGCGACCAGCGCAGAGCCTGTGGCCCCCAAAGCTCCAGCGGGAAGCGCGGCCCTTCCTGCTCCGTATCAGCTTCAGTCAATTATTTGCCACAGGGGAACGAGCATTCATGCTGGGTAAGTTGCGCATTTCTTACCCGTTCGGAAGCCATCGTCCAGATGCCGCCTTTTCTCTTCACAAGTTTCCCTGGCTTTTAACTAACATCTGACTCAGGCATTACGTTGCTTTTATTCGCAAACAAGTAGAGGGACATGAAAGCCCAATTTGGGTTTTGTTCAACGACGAGAAGGTCGTGGAGTCAAATGACATTGATGAGATGCGCAAATATGCCTATGTCTACTTTTTGAAGAGAGTCTAAAAACCACACACAACGTAACGCAAGGACGAGTGATGAGGCGGCGTTGCGATGCTTGTTTTTTTCCCCTTACCCCCTCTTCTTGTGGACTTGTGGCTAAACTTGAGAAGAGATCGGGTCCTAAAGGAGCTTTAAGGGGGCCTAACATTGTTCGCCGAATGATGTGCTGTTCGGGTTTAGAGGACAAGGTCAATATTTCCAAGCTAGATTGGAACAGAAATACCAATGACACTTTGATAGCCTCTGCCAATTCTTTCAAAGTGAAGCAACCAAATTCCGCTCGATTGTGCCGTCTGCCAACTTCCCACAAGTGTATGAGCACGTTTGAACTGATTCCAATTCGTTCGTGGCCTCCAAGCATTTTGCCGACTACTCATCATCAAGCAGCTATAATATATGTAGTGCGTCCCTCCTCCAAATTCAGGTCAAACTTCAATCTCCAAGTTTGTAGCTCACCAGTGTGTCCACACGGTGGTTTGCCGTACTAAATCCTCGAAGCTGAACGTGCTCTCCGTTTGCAATCTCCTTGGCATCCGAATCGCCCCATTCAACAGGCACGTCGCTATCCGCATCAGCATACACAAGTACGTTGAACGTGCAGTCGCCATGCAGTTGGGGCAAGAAGGTGACCGAAGCTGTGATTTGTCGAAAGATTGCCGCGATTTCCGATTGGATCTCCGCCTCTGTCTTGTCGGGATCGGCAGAAGAAGGTGTTTCCACGGTCGCGTTTTCTTGATCTTGGCCGTTGGAGTCTGAACTCTTCGACTTGGATTTCGAAACCGATTGTGATATTTGGACCTGGTATTGTCACTGTGCGTCAGCTATGCCTGATCATCTAGAAAAACGTGTGCGAGCCGGCCAAAGAGAATGTATAGGGATACAAAGAAAACCATAGGGTATATTACATCGAATTGCCATCGCTCGACGTGCTCGCCCGTGTCTTTATCAGTTATTACGATGACGAGCTTAGAGATCTTGCCACCGACCATCCATTTGTCCAGTTGGCCCATGATCTTCTTGATGTAAGCCTTGACCTGGTCATCTGAAGAGACTATTGATGGATCGAAGTTTTAGATCAAAGTGTCGTAGCGTTATACAGTAAGGACAGCGGGGCTATACCAAGCATGTTGAGGCCGTATTTCTTGACACTGTAAACAGGCTTGTTAACGCTCCCGTAGCTTAAGTGGTGCACGAAGCTCCAATCATGTATTTTCCTTCGTTTTACTCCATCGTGCTTTTTGGGTGCGGCTCGGATCGCGAGAGGGAAGAATCGTAGTCTGTGTGCACTTACGCTGAGAAGTCTTCAGCTGGATAGACGCCTCGTTGAAATCTGAAAGACGAACGTCAGTTGGAGGAGCTGCAATCTTCGCGCGGAGTCGCGACGCCAAAGTATTCGACCTACAATATGGTGTGTATCGAGTATTGAAACTATTCGGTGATGGAATGGCCACAAAACGCATCATCAGCCTTCTTAGTTCGTCAACGGATCATTCTTTGCGGCGACGAGCTGCCACGTACAAACTCGGCGACCAGTCTGGCGCTGCCTTTGAGCGAGAGCTTGTGCACTTTGGATTTGTCCCCATCCTTGCTCTTGTCCCGCGGCTTCGGCCGAGCCTTGGTCTCCTTGGATGACATGATCGGCGAGATGGGGCGCAGAAACGATGCGAATGGTTCAAGCTTGGAGAAAGCGTTGGCGCTCGGTGTGAGTTGATTGAGAGTGAAGCAAGCCTCGTAGCCTGTAGGTGCAGTCTCAGTGCCTCGGTGAGCTCATCAAGGTGCAGGATGTGCCGTTTCCCACGGCGCTGGGCCATGCTGCCCCTGGCAGGCTGGCCCTGGGGAGGGACCCCTCAGCCCTGTGGGGGATCCATCATCCAACATGCTTGGCGCTTCAATTCATTAGGTATGTACCTGGTATGATATTCCTTCTGCTGTCAATGTTTTCGGTATGTACGGAGTACATCATAATAAATCTCACTCCACAGTCTCTGAAGCATCTGCGTAATCTAATTACATCTAGATTTATCTGAAAAGTATCATTGAACATTAATACTAGTATGATACGCTGCAACTACTCGACCTTCCACACTCCCGGTGGCTTTATCCAAACACAAGCGCCCCAACCACGACAGCCATGTCTACTTCTTCAAGATTCGTGAAAAGAATCTCCTCGTTCTGCTTTGTTTTTCAACCCCAACCTCGCAATCACCTCGATCTGTGCGCTCATCTTCAACAACGTTTTCGTCCGCTACATGTTCATTGCCCCTCTCCATCTCCTCTCGCGCATCAAGCTGCGTGGTGTTGTCGTGCATGACCTGGTTTGCGAATGATACGGTGCCCTCATGGAGAGTGGTGCCGTCTTCGGGTCGCGCTTCAGGGCCTTCAGGCTCTACAAAAAGATCCATCACGTTTCCAGGACCCTTAAGTCTCTCATACACGGCCAGAGTAGTACCAAATTGTTTATTTGATCCGACCTTGATGGCATCAAGCAGTTGCAAAGCATACGTTTGGCAATTATTCGTGATGAGATTATATGCCGGCTGTCTTTCCCGAATAGATTGAATGACAGACTCTCCTGCGACTAAGTTAGCATATGCATCGTGAATAATCCCGAGCCTACTAACAAGAAATGACAAGGGACTCTGCTCACCAGCCCGCCGCGTCGCGTCATCATTGAACCGCGTCTCGCCGACTTGAAATGTCCTCCATTCTTCACGCTTGATCTTCTCATTGGTATAAATGACGTCAAAATTCTCGTCCTTTGATGGACAGCAAGTAATGTCAGCAGAGCAACTTGGATAAAAACCATGGTGTGGCCTCATGCGTCGTTCGGGCATGTCAACTCACCATCCACAATTGATGGGCATAATCGCCGACAAGGACAGCCCAGTGCTGCGTAGGATCCGGATACTTGTTAATCTTGTCCGTAATCATCTTGCCCAACCCAGTCTGCTCGGCAAACCACTTGCCAGCCAGGCCACCGACCGGATGCCATCCCACCTCAACCGGTCTTGGCTCTCCGTCAAGAGAAGGCTCTGTTACAGGAACAACATTCGGTTGGTTGCCGAGACCGGCCGCATGCTTTAGAGCAAGCTCACCCTTGGTCAAGTTCTTTTTCCTGCAGCGACTTCAAAGTCAGTAGAGTTTCTTCATCTGGCAACTTCCGCTGTGACACCGAGGTAGGTGGCATCAAATGGCGACTTGCAAGTTGCCATGCTCAAGGCGGCGCAAGGTTTCAAGCCAAGACAAGCCCAAGCGGGGGCAGGTTCACGCACAGAAAATCGCCCACCTTGGCGCCCATGCTCTCACGTGCGCCTTGATCTGCTTCTTTCGTTTGAGCGACATCTTCGCTAGGTGCCATTTTGAGAACAGACATAAGAACAGCTCAGGTACTTAGTAGGGCCTAAAATGCCGTGTGGCTGCCGAGAAGTTTATTTAAGCATGAGGTATGTAGCAAGGAGACGACGCAGGCTGGCGAGGCTGAACAGGCTAACAATCCGCGACTCTGATTACTAGATCCTCCGGAGTCCAGACTGATGAACAGCACGTGCAACCATAGCAAAGAGGATTTATTAGGTCCTCGCTTTTAGGGAACAAAGCATCTAGGTAGGAGGCGCTATGTATAGTGCACCGGACGCCCTCATTTTGGCTTGTCATTGTTTTTTTCTTCACTTGCACTTTTCTTTAGCCGCTCAAGTACAGTATATATTCGCTTGAACTTGGCAAGAGTCATCAGCGCTGACGCAGTGATGCTGCATAGTTACTACATAATCGCATACATATGTACCTGCAACCTATTACCTACATGCATACTTCGTATCTGGGGACTTTTCATCCACCTCCGCTTGAAGCATGAGACGACGAGCGGAAATGCTGCGCCGCCACCACCCGTAGCGCCTAGGTGCCTCTCTGTAGAAGTGGTGGGCCGTGTCCCGTGAACGGTGAGTCCGCCCCTTGTCCCACGCCACCCAGACACGACTTGGTTATCGATAAGGCTGATTTTTTCCCACCGCCTACTTTGCCAACTTTACTGCTAAGTGCGATTTGTCGGACAAGTTTTGCTGTGCGACAAGCTTCGCAGTTTTCTTACTGTTTCCCATCATCCGTCCGCAGCCAAAAAGTCAATCAGAGGCAGAACATGGCTGCCACGAAGCATCGTCTCGCCGGGGACGAGCCCTCTCGCCCCAGTAAAAAGACGAAAACTCACGATGAAGACGTTGGCTCGAACGAAGCCCAGCTGAAGAAGGAGAAGAAGGAGAAGAAGGACAAAAAGAAGGGGAAGAAAGAAAAGAAAGACAAAAAGACTGAGGAGTTCAAGCCTGCTCAAGAACCACAAGAACCACAAGAAGACGCAAATGCCAGCGATGATGAGGCGCAGCGAAAGGCGGAGAAGAAGGCTAAAAAGAGAGAGAAGAAGGAAAAGAAATTGAGAGAATCGGCGGTAGAGAAGCAGGAGGATCCAGCTGACAAAGAAGCCGGCAAGACTACAGAAGAAACTACAAAGAAGGAAAAGAAAGAGAAGAAGAGCAAGCCCATTGTTAAATCTGAAGCAGCCTCAACGACGCTGCTGTCCGGGGCGTACACTCAAACCATTAGCCTGTCCAACGTTGCCCAAGCAGATATCGACGAATTCTTTTCAACAAACCAAGTCACTATCACCGACCCCAAAGGCGAGACCTCCTCCTTGCGACCTGTCATCGAATTTCACTACCTACCCGCGACCAATTTGCTCGAGAAGAGTCCCTCGCCTTTCGCCAACTACAAAGCCCCTACGCCCATTCAGGCTGCTTCATGGCCGTCAACATTGTCTGGCAGAGACGCTGTCGGTGTTGCTGAGACTGGTTCCGGGAAGACAATGGCTTTTGCACTTCCCTGCGTTGAGTCTGTTTCTAGCATTACTAAAAAGGGTACCAAAGCTGTTGTCGTGTCTCCTACTCGAGAATTGGCAATGCAAACACACGCTCAACTGGCTTCGTTAGCTGCACTGGCCAAGTTGAAATGCGTTTGTTTGTTCGGAGGATCATCCAAGGACGAGCAGAGGGCACTCATCAACCGCGGCGCCGATATTATCGTGGCCACGCCTGGCCGATTAAAAGATTTCATGTCCGATGGCACAGTCGATCTCAGCGGCTGTCGATTTGCCGTCCTCGACGAAGCCGACCGTATGCTCGATAAAGGCTTTGAAGACGACATCAAGGAGATTCTCGGCGCCTGTCCTCCGCGAGAGAAGCGTCAGACCCTGATGTTCACTGCCACTTGGCCGCAGTCTGTTCAAGCTTTGGCAGCTACCTTCATGGTCAGTCCCGTCAAGGTCACCATTGGCTCGGGGGGTAGAGAAACAGACGGCTCTATTGAGCTGCAAGCCAACATCCGAATTAGCCAGACAGTTGAGGTCATCGAGGGCAGAGACAAGGAATTCCGACTGTTGCAACTGATTAAGCAGCACCAACAGGGGAAGCAAAAGGACGACCGCATCCTGGTATTTTGTCTTTACAAGAAAGAAGCCACGCGTGTGGAACAATTCCTCGGTCGTAAAGGCATTCGTGTGGGTGGCATTCACGGAGACTTGAAGCAGGAGCAGAGGACGCGCAGCTTAGAGGCTTTCAAGACGGGACAAACCCCTGTGCTTGTGGCTACAGATGTTGCCGCGCGAGGTCTGGATATTCCCGAGGTCAAGCTCGTCATTAATGTTACGGTAAGCCGTCAGATATGATCATGCTCTGTTGAGGAAATTGACGTATTGACATTCTTTCACAGTTTCCCTTGACTATTGAGGATTACGTACACCGAATTGGTCGTACTGGCCGTGCCGGAAAGACTGGCGCAGCTCACACCTTCTTCACCGTTCAAGACAAGCCTCATTCCGGCTCGTAAGTCTTACTTTGTTCCTTCTACCATCCATTTTTCGCCGGCTCTAGTTTGAGCGAGGTCGTTCCACCTTGACGCCATTTCAACTGACTCATACAATTCCTTTCCACAGATTGATCAACATCTTGAAGGGCGCCAACCAGCCTGTTCCAGATGAGCTTCTCAAATTCGGCACGACTGTCAAGAAGAAGACGCACGATATGTATGGAGCGTTCTTCAAAGACGTGGACATGAGCCAAAAGGCGACAAAGATCACGTTTGACTAGCTTTTTTTCTTGACTTGCGTATTTTTGTTTGGCTAGAGTCTATGAAACACTCTTTGATGAGCTTTTGCGTATTGTACAATTTCGGTTCGGGTTTCAATAAAGTCACGCAGATTCTATGAATGTCGAGCAGATTTACGGCCAACTATAGAATGGAAACAGTCGTAGAAAAAGGCTCTTTCGAGCATGGCTCTACACGCGGTTTGATTAGTTTGAGGCACAGAGCATGTAACAGAGGACTGATAGAATGAGGACCGAGAAGAAAGAAGAGCAAAGAAATTCACATACATTGCAGATAATAGTGCGACCGCATAGGCTGCAAGTTTGATGAGCGTGGTCACCGGGTCCGATATACCTCTCTCGAAAATGTCCAGCCGATATAGCATCACCAATGTCGACAGTGCCAGCGCAATAGTGCCCGCTGGGATAATTGACTTCAATTGCATGTCGGCCTTGTTCTTGCGAAAGTACGCCTGCACAAATGCAAAGCTCCAAGCGATGCGGCAGTTCATGTTAACGATATTGGCGAGAACCAAGCCCTGTGCTCCCAGCGGGAACATGTGCATGAAGATGAAAGCCGACGCAGCGAAAGCAAGTGAGAATGCGCCCATCCAGAGCGACTGTCTGTGCACGTCTGCCTCCGAAGCCACAGATGCAACAAACGACTCAGTGATGCCGTTCAGTGCGAGAAAGGGAATGTAAAAACAGTACACGCCCAAGACGTGGCCTGCTCCCTCCAATGCCCACCGCCGGCCCGCAACGAGGGCGATCAAGGAAGGAGAAGCAAAAGGACCAATAGCCACAACTACAGCGGATAGAATAAGGTAAAGTCTTGTCAGAGTCCGAAAACTCTGCCTCGCCTCCTTCACCTCAGAAGAGGGTATCTCTTGATCGTCCTTGGCGGCAGAAGCAGCAGCGGCATCGGCACCACGAGGAGCAGAAAACGAGGCCCTTGACAGCAAGTTGGAAAAGTAACTACGGCTACTCTCCTCAACAGGCTGAAAAAGTAGTCTAGCAATAAGACCGCCGTAATTGTTGGCCAGAGCGTAGTTCCCCTGGATCTCAGGTGTAGAAAACAGCGATATGAGAAAAGTATCGCCCTGTGTCAGGAGATGCTTAAACAGGCTCTGCGCCATCATACTCCCCGCCAGTCGCAAAGTCGGCCTGTACAAATACGAAGCGATGAAGTCCCTATCAGTAGAAACAGGATGCGGGAAGAGAGAAAACCCGCACAACGATGCAAGACCGTACCCAGAGATCAGGTACACGACCAGCAACGCCGTCCCATAAGTCAACTGTCCCAACGCAAAGGGCAACAGTCCCAAACTTACGCCTCGCCCAGAAGCCCACACAGCAGATCCAACCACGACGATACATCTCAGAAACGTAGCCACCGACTCTGCCGTGGCGCGCGTGCCAAATGCCAACCTCGTCTGCATGAGCACAAAGCATGGCTCAGATAGTAGCTCGATAAACGAGGCTATTCCATATAGGTACAGCGCCGTAGTGAGATGCGGCGTCGTCTGACGCGTTGTATCACTAACACCATGCGCAAGATATAGCCAGCCCAGCCCGATGCTCACGAATATGCCCAGACCTATGGCGAGGAAGCCTAGATTCACAATGGCCTGGTCATCGCGGGACGCGGCCTGTTGTTGTGATTTCGCAGCATCCTTTCCTGCTTTCTCTGCATAGTGGATAATTTGTTTTCCCTGTCGTTGTATAGCCACGCGCAGGCTTTCGCGGGAGAAGAATAGAACAGAGAGGTAGTAGACTTCGAGTTGGGTTGCGAGGCCGAGCAAGGGAGCTGTCAGATATCGAAGGAGTAGTTGATTGGCGACGAAGGTGACGAGTCGGGAGGTTACTTGGAGGAGGATGAGGAGCGAGGCGCCTCTGACCACGGAAGGGGGAGACGGTGTCGGTGTCGGTGGTGTCGAAACTATCGGTGGTGTCGCTGCCGTGGATGGTTCCTTGTGCTTGTCGAGGGCGCTCGGGGGGCTTGCAGAGAAGTGCGGCTCGAGGCTAGTTGGCGATTCTGCCATTATGAGGAGCGGGTTGTCATCAACTAAGCCTTCGAGCATGTGTCTACCTGGATCTCGAATCGACGCATCTGTGGACCAAGTGGGTTATGAATTTGACGCTGGACCAACCAAAGTGAGCCTTATCGATGGGGATTACAGGCAGCCACAGCCAGAGCTACAGCCAGCGGGCCCAGGAACACTGATCAGTGATGGATGCACTGAAAGCCATTATTTAGCCTCTGTCGAGGCGCTGACGCAGCGTAGGTACAGTGGGGTCTCAAAAGTCCTGGAGGAAACCACCCCCCAAGCGCCACAGTGAGGTGGTGCATGTAATTTCAATCAGCCACAACT
>SRPO01000329.1:0-25143 GCA_018360065.1 Claviceps pazoutovae
TTCCTTTTCTCAGTGAGCTGAGATCACATTCTTCGTCTGTCTGAAGACCCCTTTGACCTTTGTCCGGGCTTCCACCTTTTCCGGTCCTCCGTCCGACCTCTCATATTTTCTGATACACAGATACTTCGCTGGGATTCTCAATGCCCATTGGCTGGAGCCACGAGTCACGACGCTTCCTAAAATACCGACGCGTCTCACGCACGTTGTTATGTATTCGCTCGCTCACCGCGAATATTTTTCTTTCCCCTTCGCGTTCAGCTTCGCGATTCTAGCAACCGCCCTATAAACGCCACACCATACGACCCGTCATCACGTGCGGTCGTGTCAGCCGAATAAGAGATATAGGAACCCGAGCTGAGTGTGTGACACATGTGACATATGTACTAGGTACTCATAGTAGGTCTCCATCGGCCCTTCGCTACGCTCTGGGGCTGGGGGCCTCGGTAGAGCACTCGAGAGGGACGTTCTGCTTGGCAATGGCAGTGCCGCCAGTGATATTGCCAGTGGATACAATTGTAGAGGTCGCGACATCCGAAGCTGTTGTCGACTCCAACAGGCGTGCTTGGCGGCTGAGATTGAAACTCGTGATAGCTACGTACAAGCTGGGGCCGGCAGCCTGAATCGCTTTTTTATTTGGCTGGGGTTGCGACCGCACAAGTGACAAGCGCTGAAAAGACTTTAAAAAATTGCCCGTAACTACTTGACGGACGAGGCTTGGGTTGGTGATGGGGCTCTGGAGACTCTGCAACGGCACGGTGCACCTGCTGGAGCGGTTGAGGTGGTGAACAAGCTGGAAACTGGCGCTGTTGAGATTAATAATCGCGAGAATTGGCTGCTAGACCTTGCAAAGAAGCAGCGCAGATACTTGTCCATAAGCCTACTGCTGTTGTTGCATGTGATTCGGCATTGTTGCAACGTGGCAACAGGTATTGGCGTCTGCGAGGCGTGTAGAGGTCTCCCGCTGCCGAGCCGATGCAAACTAAAGCAGGCTCTACGTTAAACGTTTTTTAACCTTTATGAGCCATCGAAGAGCACCCTGCTTTTCCGAAAAGTTCAGGGCACGTGGCAATGGATCATGCATTACGGAGTATAAAGTGAGTCAGTTATTAGAAATCTCTCGAAGCAACTTTCTGAATTATTCGCATCCGTCTAGTTTTGCTTTCCTCTTTATTGAACCCGATTAGCTTCCCTCTTTGACGTTCTTTCACTTGTAGTCAACCCAGCAACATAGGTAAAGCAAACAAAGCCCGCGTCCTGGTCAAAGTAGGCAAAGTCGTTTTTCGGTCACGTCGACGATGATACGCTTAACTCATTCATCCGCAGGATGAATTCTTCTTGAAGGCTTTTCAAATACCCCGGCAACACAGCATCATCCCCGTGCTCTGCTGCTTGTTGCAGAGTTTCGTACAAGTTGAGGACTAGTTTGCGACGGGCCAAGACATTCCGAGCCTCGGAGCTCTGCCGGTTCTTCTCTCTGCGCCGCCTGATGTCGCTCGCCACCTCTTCTGCTCGCCGTGTGAACTCTTCCGAGAATCCAATTGACCTTGCTAGCTCGATACCGTAGTGCTCGGTTGTATCGACGGTACCCTGCGTCGCCTTGTACAGCATCGCCAGTTGTGGCACCCCCTCATCCGACGTCCGCCGTTCGGACGCTAGGTGAAGACTCACAACGCCAGGACGGTCTCCGAGTACATGGACAAGATCCACAAAGTGGGTGGCAAACCACACAAACGCTTTGGATTGAATCAAGGCCTCCGACATGGCAATCGCAATGGCCAGCCCATCTCGTGTGCTGGTGCCTCTCCCAAGCTCGTCAATAATCACCAAGCTTTTCCCGTCTACATTTCGCAGGATAAAGGCCATTTCCCGCATCTCAACAGAAAATGTAGAGAGATTTGCCTCTAGACTGTCTGAGAGCGACACGCGAGCAAAGATGTTGTTGATGAGCGAAAATGAGGCATACGCGGCGGGCACAAAACTTCCAACCTGCGCCATGATTTGTAACAATGCTGCGGCCTTAATATACGTACTTTTTCCGGCCATGTTGCAACCCGTAACAATCTGGAAGCAATTCTGCTCCGACGCGTAATAGTCATTCGGCACATAGTCCTCATATAACATCTGCCTCCTGCGTCAATTTGGCGATTTCTTTCCTGTCGCACATGTCGCGAGTGGTATTACTGATCAGTGACAGAGAGAAATTAGAATGCATACCTTGTCCATTATTGGATGTCTTGCTGCTTTTAAGGCAAATGTACCCCTGAACTCCGGTCTAACATAGTCTCTCAGGATTGAGAGGTGCGCGAAAGATGCCACCATATCAAGAAGTCCCACGGACTCGCACAGACGAAATAACTGGGCTGCTGACCCTCGGAGCAGCACGATCAGATCCTGAATAATAGCGTCACTGCGCGCGATGATCTCATTCGAGGTATCGGAAAGTCGACTGTTCAGTTTCATGAGCTGCATTGTGTGGCATTCGATGCCGGTCTTTTTCTCAACAATGTTGATAAATACAGGCGGTACCTGACTGGAACTGCCCGCCAAACCTTTGAGCAGCAGCCAGTACTTCCGCCCGTTATCGAATTTGAGGGTTACTGACGTTCCATACTCTTCTAAATAGGAGCAAAACGAATCAGTTAAACGCAGGATTATGCTGTAAATGAGGAGGTCATACTTTCAACGTCTTGCACATGAAGATGAATCTCTTCTGTGAGCTCTTTATACGTCTGGCGAGCAACATCGAGCATGCCGCTGATACCAGCCTTTACAGCGAAGGTCCTGGCATTGCGCATATCAAGCGGGGAGGACATGACCGTGACATCCTCTTCTATTATAGTCTTGATGCTCTGTAGAATTGGGTCAGACACGGTTGGTTCGCAGATGTCGCGGATCTTGAGCAACAATGGACTCTGGCATCCGGAGAGTGCCTGGTGTAGCGGCGGGATGGACTCGAGGAACTTCTTGATCATCAAGATGCGATTCAGGTCCTCTTCTACTTCGGCAATTGTGAACTTTCTCCTTAGTGTGATCATCTATACCTCATCAGCCGGGTTTCGCACGCGATATCTGAACGAGCCTCCATCGTGCCTTTGTAAGAACCTTTTCCACATCTGTGAAATCTTTCAAAGCTTAGGATACAGTCAGCATCGCAGTGCACACCAGGCGTGATCGAATATGGGGTCATGTCCAAGAATGACCAACCCGCTCGTACGCCTTGAAAAGTTTCTTCTTCTGCAGCGAGTTCTTCTACGGCATCGTACCGGGGCGCGATAAAAGTATCGTACTTGGTCGGTGGCTGCAGAATATTGCTACGAAGCATGCGACTCCCCATGGGCGTCAATGTCTGGTTTAGAACTCCAAACAAACAATCCTTGGATTTGGGCTTGTTGGCATTTTGCACAATCTCCAGGGACTGTAGTACGGATATGTCAATCATCATGGTGTCTTCAGACGGGCGATATCGGATTCGCAGCGAATGCGGAGCAAATGTCACCGTGAATGTGTCTTCAATGTATTTCATGGCATGAAAATAATGTCAGCGCCATGCGAGAACAGTGACGTGGTACATTGGGGTACTCTTACTGCTGCAAAAGAGCTAACGCTATAGTATTTGCCCAGTACGGCAACCTTGATCGGATCTATGTCAGTTTCGAACGCCAAATTGTGTATATACTCCAGTCCATCTATTTCTGACCATGCTGATCGGTCGAGTAGCTCAATCCGGGCATCGGGTATCAGTTCATTTACAAGGGTAAACAGAACGTTGTCTTTCACGGGAGGACACGCCGTAGCCGTGAACACAATTCTGGAAGGATTGGCCATCTGAAGCTTATGAATGGTCTTGACGTAAGACTGATTATCGCATATCTGGCTCAAAGTGGCTTCACCAAGGCTGATATTCACCAGGGCCACGCCAACCAATGGAAAGACTCCCCGGGCCTCTCCCAGCGCACAGATTATGGTCTGGTCATCGTAGTTTGTTCCCAGAATAGTAGACAAAGTCCCGGGTCGAGACTTGCGACTGGAAGCTGAAGTCGAAGGTCGTGAAACAGGCCCGCGAGTGTTTGATCTGCTTGTGCGTGGAGCCGTGCTAGTAACTGAACGGGCTGTCCGAGCAGTGCTTCTGCCGGCAGATGCCTTGCGTTGCTGTGAAGGACCACCCTGAGGTTCGCCCTGGCGCTGAAAGTAGGTGGATGCTGTCGCGAGAGAAGACTTCGACGAACGCTTCATTTTTAAATGTGCTTGCATTGATTGATCGACAGTAGAATTCTTCAATTGAGAATGAGAAAAAGCGACCTTGTAGATGAAGCGGACATGACTTTTTTACGAAACAGAAACCGAGTGAATTCCCTTTCCTTTGTTTCGTAAAAAAGCAGTCATGGCCAAGTCCAGTTGCTCCTTCCTTCGCGTCAACCTCTCGGCGAGCATCAAATGATGTCATCAAGAGACGATCCCGCTGCCAGGATTTATGTGAAGCTCTTGGTGATCTTTGGTCTGTGCGCACGATCCGGGCCCCACCTGATCAACCGGTCACAGACAATACCTCGTAGATGTGAAGCACGAAGAAACCTAGCGAGATCTTGCTGATTCAAGGCACGAAGAAGGTCTTGGTCGTGAGACGCTGTAGGTACTCTTGATAGACTATCGACGGAAATTGCTGTCCTCAACCATTCAGAGACCCAAATCCGCCAGCTCCACTCAACAAAGGGACGCTGAGTACATATATCATCGTAATATTGACAAGACAAGTGCCTTCGCATTAGACGCAAAGGAAATGCCTTGACACCAGTGAGTGGGTGGTTGTTATAGGGTCCGGCCCACAGAGAACGCGTTTCTCCCCGCAGCAACTACATATATCATTGCGGCATCTCCGGCAGGCCTCGATTCCAGCTCCTCCGCAGTCACGCCTCCTCCTGGGTTTCAGAACATAGCGGTGACAGCCAGTTACGTTCATCGACAGGAGGTACGGCCGTTCAAGCGATTCACACAATGCAAATACCAACAAGGACAAGTTGCATCCTCGTGCTTGGTTTGCAGTTACCAGGGATGCTGGTCCACCAAGCACTCGCTGAAGATCAAAAAAAGGCCTAAGAAACTGCCTCGCTTGTGCTCCTACGAGGGGAGAAAAGCATTGAAACCAGCACAGCGCGTTTCTGTAGAGCTGCCAGTGAGACGTTGCTCTTGGCCTTCCTCCGATCTCCTTGCGAGTGCTTCGTTGACCAGCATCCCTGGATGCCGCAAAGAAAGGATCGCTGACGAAGGCGTGACTTGCCCTTGTTAGCATACGCGTGACAATAAACTGCTTGCAATCTTATCATCTGTCGGCGGACAAAGCAAGATTGGCATCGCTATGTATGGCGCAAAGGGGTGGTATGGCTCTGGAGGAGCTGAAATCAAAGCTTGTGGTGATTCACACGGTGAAGTTTGGGTACTGCAGGCTTCGTACACGAGGGGATGAATATGTTCTGTGTGCCAGGAGTTGCAGCAGTTACCCACTGGTGTGAAGCATTGGGCATGCCTTCTTCAATCCGAAGGGCTTAGCGAAGGTAGCCAACTATGTCTTCAAAGGTCAGAGACTGCGTACAGGTGGCAAAGTCACCGTCAGGCACGTTCATGATAGCGCTCAGAGGTTGGCCGCGGAGTTCGGTGTGGACTGTCGATTTAGGGAAGAGACGACGATGCAGCTTCTTGGGCGAGTAGATTAGAACGTTTGCCTTTCGGAGATCCTCAATAATGACTGTCCTTAGCGTCGTGGGCTTCGATTCCAGCCGATGAAATGAGATGTTCATCTCATTCTCGAGTTTTCCCCTTGCGGAAGGACTGCCTCCTGAACGGTCTTGGCTCTTTCGAAAGGACTGAGGCGCAGTAGGCCTCGGCATCACTGGTGAGCGTTGTTGGAAAAGTGCTCCGTGAGAGCCGCATAGCGCCTTGTTCGCATCTTCGCTGGCCTCTTCGAGCATTTTAGAGAGACTGCAGCTGAAGATGGTCCAAAGCGACGTTCCTAGATGGTGGATATGGCGTTCTTCTATCTTCAGAAGGTAGAAATCGGCAGTATCCGTGATATTCACGGTCCACTGACAGGAAAGTGTCCCCAACGTCTTACAATGGGGACCTTCTTCGTACCTGGGATGAGCAGCTTCTCGAAGTGTAAATGTTAAGGAGCCCATTCATGCCAATGTAAGCATGACTTGTGACAGTCGAGAACAGCACTTCTCAGACTGACATGTGAAGATAGACGTTTCATTCAAAACAGGCCAAAAGCTCTGATTTGCGGGAGCTTCAAACCCAGTCGGTCCATGTCTGTGGCAGAAAGCCGCAGAAACCAGCAAGGGTGTGGAAGCCGGTCTCACCGGATGTGACGGCGCATTCGCAGGTAGAAACTCCGGCGAGTCACAGGCTCATCAGAGTTTTGTGCTGGACCGGCTCCAGTTCTTGAAACCCCCGGTGCACCAATGTTAGGCTAGATGTCGCGAAAAACCTCCTCCGCGTATCGCTCTTCGAAACAAAGCAATGGGAGCGTGCTTCTCACGGACGGCAGTCTGGATCGGCTCACCGGAGGTAACATTCTTCTCGGGAGTCAGCTCCGATCAAATCGTCTGAGAACGCACGATCTCGAAGCGAGTGTACCTAGTTGTAATACTTCAGCGGGGGAGGTGCATCGTCGATAACAAGTTGTGGCCGTGAAAACTGGATGAATGAGGGGTTGGCCTCAGCTGGCTAAGCGTTGACAGCTGCTAATATCAGCATCACCCAGACCGCCACCAGGCGTGATGAGCCACGTGGTTATCGTCGTCATCACTTGTCGGTGATCTCTGTCAGTAGTCGGTACCGAAGCCTTCATATTCCTGGGGGAGAGTAGCATGTATTTTGCTTTTCCGTAGGGGTACCAGCGAGTTATGCTTGATTTAACACCACTTTCTCTTGGCTTTTCTCCGTTCTTGTTGCGAGTAATTCGATAATAGCATCCCTGGTCGCCGGAAACGATGCATCAACGACGAGGATGCGAGTTGCGCTTGTCAAGTTGTGAACTTGTGAGCCGCTTGCGTGGAGGGGCAGACCTCACGGGTCTAACCCCTTTCAGAGCAAATATTCTTCACCGCCTAAATTTTATCAGAGATTTGCCGCCCCGCCATCCCGCTGCGAAAGAGATCGGGCAAAACCTGACGGGAGGTTCCTGTATAATCACAATTCCAGCGTAACAACTACTTGCACATCGACAACATGGCGACTATAATCCCACCACCTTCAAAACGGCAGCGCCGCGAGGTTCTCGAACGAACTGGTGTACAACAAGATGTTGTCGCCGCCATGGCTGGGCCAGCCGGCTCCTTCAAAGCTCGGTTTCTGGACGGCGACGGCCAACAAGTTTGCGACGTGATAGAGGTGCCCCTGGCTGATGCATCAGAGAAGAACCTATCTCTTTTGTTGAATACGTTGTTAGAAAGGGTAAGTCCTCGGATAGTTTGATCGCAGATTCACGAGCTGATCATTGCTAATTTCCAAGAATTCAGGAGCGAGAAGAATATCTTCCCTATCGATTTCGTATTCACATTCCCGACTCCGACATCATTGTCGACCAGTACCCGACGGACCTTCTAGCATTGCTCAGAAGCCATGGCATCGAGAACCCGTTTGAGACGACCGTCACATTAACCGCCGAGCCACAGTCAATATTCAAGGTGCAGGCTGTTACGCGGATGTCGCACCGAATGCCGGGTCACGGAGAGGCCATTCTATCAGCGCAATTTAGTCCCGCCACAAATACCCGTCTTGCCACTGGATCTGGCGACAAGACAGCCAGAATATGGAACACCGAGACTGGCACACCGAAATACACGCTCAGTGGCCACACCCACTGGGTTTTGTGTGTGGCATGGTCCCCGGATGGTCAGCGTCTCGCTACAGGTAGCATGGACAAGACAGTCCGGCTCTGGAACCCAGAAACAGGAAAGGCGGTTGGGTCTCCGTTGACTGGCCACGCGAAATGGATCACAAACATCACATGGGAGCCATATCATCTGTGGAGAGACGGCACACCTCGGTTAGCCAGCGCCAGCAAAGACGCAACGGTGCGAATCTGGGTCGCCAACACGGGCCGCACCGAGCATGTTCTTTCAGGTCACAAAAGCTCCGTCAGCTGTGTTCGATGGGGCGGGACAGGGCTCATCTACACCGGTAGCCACGACAAGACTGTGCGCGTATGGGACGCCGTGAAGGGCACCTTGGTCCATACGCTATCATCACATGCCCATTGGATCAATCACCTTGCGCTCTCCACAGACTTCGCACTGCGAACAGCCTACTTCGATCACCAGCCCATCCCGCCGACGGACGAGGGCAAGCGAGAAAAGGCAAAGGAACGATTCGAAAAGGCAGCCAAAATCCAGGGGAGGATATCTGAGCGATTAGTCTCGGCCAGTGATGACTTCACCATGTATCTATGGGAGCCATCTCAAGGAAACAAACCGGTCGCTAGAATGGTTGGCCATCAGAAACAAATCAACCACGTCACATTCTCACCTGACAATACCCTAATTGCCAGTGCAGGCTGGGACAATCACACCAAGATCTGGAGCGCAAGGTACGCATCACCCCTTCTAATTTCCCCTGACATTTTGTTTTCTCATCGTATGGGTGTTTTCGAACCTGGTATTGACATTGGTGCACGCTCAGGGACGGCAAGTTCATCAACACCCTTCGTGGGCACGTCTCTACTGTATATCAATGCGCCTTCTCCGCCGACTCACGTCTTCTCGTGACAGCATCAAAGGACACTACCCTGAAGGTATGGTCCATGGCCACGTTCAAGCTTTCGGTGGATCTGCCGGGGCACAACGATGAGGTTTACGCTGTGGACTGGGCTCCTGACGGAAAGCGTGTCGCGAGCGGAGGGAAAGACAAAGCTGTGCGACTGTGGCAGAACTAGAGTCGTAGAATGAATGGGGGCCTCTTTTTATCTTGTTTTTTTTTCTTTCTTTCTAAATTCTTGCTACTTTTCTATTATTTGCATCAGACTAGCGATTTGAATTGGAAAGCAGAGATGCTCAGGATACTTCCTTCCACTGTTGTTGTCTGCAATATCGAGCGCACCCTCTCTTGACAAGAACTATGAATGCTGCGTCAGAACTCGGGACTGTCCCTTGGAGGAGGCATATCGCATGAGCAGGATTCGAGGCTCTTAACTACCTGTGTAGTAAATGTTCATGCCTCGGGCGTCTAAGGTCTCTTCCCCTCCCCACTTTCTCACTGAAAGCATCATCATTTCCTCGTAAGGAGTGAAATGAGGGGAAAGTTGTAATGTGTATGCTGTTTTTTCTTCGCCGTGATATACTATACATCAACTGACGAGTTGAGCCAAGTGCAGATCTGAGGCATCTACACTGCATGTTCGAAGTATATAGGGTGATGCTTTACTCCAATATGCCATGTCCGTATGTAGTCCCGTAGAGGTAACAATCGAATTGGGAGCAAGACTTGCGATAAAGAACAGAAAGACGTCAACAACGATCCGGATATGGGACGATCCGAGTCAAATCCGAAGTTGAAGAGAATTTCCGCCATTGGCTGCTACATACATAACTACACACTAGATTCGGCAAGCTCTGCCGAGGGAGGGTCTTGGCAACATGCGCTTTTACACACGCACTGAAACATCACGGGACGTATGGACGAATGGCCGAGTGTCAAGTGAGATAGAAGAGCTTGCGTAACTTGCGTAGGCCCTTTCCTTCGATGACCACAGTGGTGCCGATTTTGAGGTTTTCCAACATGATAGCCGTCGACTATGTATGAGACTCACACCCGTCTGGCCCATCGTCTTGTGTCATATCAGACTTATCTCCTTGCCTTGCTGCCTCCGGTGATCTCAATCCAGGTGCGATATGACTATCTTGTAATCTCGGAAAGCAGTCTGGCATCGGCGAGTCTCGGCAAGGTTGACCATGGTGCCCGAGGCATGTGATACTGCTTCTTGTCGGACTTGTCCAACTTCTCCATGACTTGGACGTCTCCTGTGAAGCATTTACGATAGGTAATCCATGTATGATGTGGGCTTGCAACATGAGCCTGACGGTATCTGGTGCGACTGGAATAGCTGAAGAAGCCAAAATGTGAGACGTCATACACAGCAGACAATTTTTACGCACGCGGGGTTGCAGGCTCTTGCCCTTGTAACTTCTCAAGGGCCGCGCGTCGTGATTTTTTGTAGGAGAAAGGATATAAGACGCGAAGTAGTCAATACAAGTCACTCTTCACGCGATGCCACGAACGTCGAAGTTCGCACACTCACAGTGCTGGGGAATCTGCCGGTCAACGCCGAAACCAAGTAGCGACCTGATCAGGCAGCAATTTATGGCCATAGTTTATGTACTACATATATGGCGCAATGCACAGGAGTAGCGCGAAACTTGATAAGTTGAGTTGACCGAAAATCGCATCGGCGACGAGATTATGCGTCCTGCTGCTTCTGGACATTTCGCCGTGCCCACCGATTGCAACTTTGCCTGGGCGAATCGGACAGTCCCGTATCACCGTCGCGAGGCCGGGGAAAAGGAATTCATGTGCAGCCACGCGTCAAGGCTGGATCGCCTTAACGAAGCTTCATGATTATCGTGCTTGTACATAACAAGGAAGTCGGGTTCAGAAACCCGTTTTGCGAGCTCAAAGGCATTAGGTACGGAGTAGGTACCCACTAATTACTCGTGGGTGACGTTGGATGCCAAGTTCCAACTTTGGCTCAAGATTTCAAGGAAGGTTCGAAGCCACGGCCTTCGTGAAACCGGTGACGCCATATCTGATTGGACGGATGTGGGGCCAAGGCGAGGCGGTCCGTGCTCCTCATTATCAACTTTTCATTGGCTGGGCGGGCAAAGACAACGGGCGGAAGTAGATGCGGAACAAAATCTCCAGCCACGACAACTACGTCAGGATCTCGTCGCTCACCCCCGGCAGGACCTGAGATACGTTGCGACTCGCACTCGCTGAAGTCCTCATGCCAGGGCCCAGCCACGGTCAGCGCTGGGCGGCTATTGCGGCAATGAAATAAATAATGGCTGCGCTGCGTACTCTGCCGTCGGATGCTCTTTCTTGCCACGGCCACAGCTCGGCTCCTGCCTGTGCTTTGCATGAGGCGCGCGTGTGACGTTAATTACGGAGTACAGAGGTGACAGATGGCAGGTGCTACTGTGGCTGATGCACCCACCCGAGTCGGCTTCCCACCAGTGAGCATCTTCCCCGGCCCCGCGTGCAGCAGGCATTCGTGAGGTCGGGTCTGATCGGGTCTGGTCGGGGTTGCTTCTTCTCGCCCGATCCTGCTTCTAATAAACAACCACAAAACTTCACAGCCAGCTGTATCGGGACTCCCAAGACTCCCAAGACTCCCGAGACTCCCGAGACTCGCCCAAGGCATCGTCAAAGGTATCTCTTGACAATTTTCAACCGTCCAGAGCTCCCATCACTTGACTTCAGCCACTCACATAAGCCATTTACTTAAGCTACGGACATACGCCACTCACCTACGCGGCTACGCCACTGAAATTCGATAGCTACCCGCTCGCTCGGAACAATCCAGCTTGCGTACCACACTTCGACTTCACAACTACAATCGTAATCTGGCTGTCTATGCCCCATCGATTTTGAATCCAACAGGACGGCTCTTCTGGCGCCGTAAACCCCAGACATCATGACTGTCTTTCTATGCTCTCTGTACGTTACAAAGCTCCTATGTTCCAATGCCCTTTGTTCTAAGCTACCTACCAAGGGTTATAACTGAACGCGTGTGATGCCCATAGCTTCCTACCCAAAACTATTCAATTCAATCTGCCGGGCACTCCACCACGCAAAAATACTTTGACCAGACGGCCAAAGACGACCATACCCTCTCTCAACCCGGCAAAAGCTGCTCCGGCTATCGAGACGCAACCCAGCTTGTTCGACCCTCGACCTGTCATTACCCCACCACTCACGCCTACCAATGAGCTCGAGTCCCCGAATCCCTTCGCCAACGAGGATGGATTTCGAATTCAGTTCCCCCATGAACTCGGTTCGACGGACGATTTAGCAACACGTTGGGGAGCGCGCGCCAATCAACCTCTGTCCCGAGCCAACTCGCCCCCTCCGGCGGCACTCTTTGAGCGCCAACGGAACCTGGACAAGGCCCGAGGGCTTAGTCGTCGCGGACTGATCCATCAAAAGACGCGTTTGCGAAGTGATAGCCATGACCGGGTCTTCTCTTCAGCTCCCTGGAGGGTGGTTGATGCCGATCAGGGTAATGGAGGGCTGCGCAATGCAGCTGAAGCTGCAGCCCGCGATAGAAAACTGGGCGATTACACCTGGGTGGGGACCTTGGGTATGCCCACTGACGCGCTCGAGGGAACACAACAGCGAGAAGATATCGAAAATACCATGGCAAATGACTACGGCATGATGACAGTCTTCTGTTCAGATAAGGATTTCGACGGTCATTATACGCATTTTTGCAAACAGATCCTTTGGCCCGTCTTTCACTATCAAATCCCAGATAACCCCAAGAGCAAAGCATACGAGGATCATTCGTGGAAGTACTACGTCAACGTGAACCAGGCCTTTGCCAACAAGATTATACAGAACTGGAAACGCGGTGATGTGATATGGGTACACGACTACCACCTTCTTCTGGTACCTGGCATGGTACGCAAGAAGCTGCCCGATGCTAAAATTGGCTTTTTCCTGCATGTTGCTTTTCCCTCGTCAGAAGTGTTCCGATGTCTCGCGGTGCGAAAGGAACTGCTGGACGGCATGCTCGGTGCCAATCTGGTTGGATTCCAAATTCAAGAATACTCGAGGCATTTCTTGCAAACGTGCAGCAGAATTCTCAGCGTTGAAGCCACACCAGAGGGTATAGAACTGGAGGATCGCTTCGTCGACGTGATCAACACGGCCATTGGAATCGACCCCACCAGTCTGAACAAGAGCCGCGGTCAGCAGGATGTTCTCCGTTGGCTCCGAATTTTGCAAGACAGATACAAGGGCAAGAGGCTCATTGTAGCTCGAGACAAGCTGGATCACGTTCGTGGAGTTCGACAAAAGCTCCTGGCCTACGAACTCTTCTTGAACAAGCATTCCGAGTGGCGCGAGAACACTGTCCTAATCCAGGTGGCTCTTTCATCCAGCCAAAATAGCGACCTCGATGCCGCCGTGTCTGATATTGTCACGCGCGTCAATTCTTCGTGGGCCAACTTGGCATACCAACCTGTTGTCTATCTCAAGCAGGATATAGACTACGCGCAGTACCTTGCTCTGCTTACCATTGCCGATGCTCTGATGATCACAAGCCAACGGGAGGGTATGAACTTGACATCGCATGAGTACATCTTTTGCCAGGACGGTAAGATCCTTCCTAGCCCCAAGCACGGCTCTCTGATATTGTCCGAATTCACTGGTACATCTTCGCTATTTGGCAAGAGCGAGCTCTCTGTCAATCCCTGGGACTACCGTCAGTGTGCGGATGCCATCAAGCAAGCGCTGGAGATGGGTGCAGACGAGAAGCTGCGTCGCTGGCAAAAGCTCCATGAATCTGTCGAGCGTCACACGGGATCTCATTGGTTCGGCGAGCTGATGTCTCATCTCGACCGCGCCCATGATGAGCAGCACAAGCGAGACCAGACCTCTGTTCCTCGGCTTTCCATACCCGAGGTCAGCCAATTGTACGAAAAGTCGAACCGTCGCCTATTCATGCTGGATTACGAGGGCACGTTGGTGACCTGGGGCCCTGTGAATAAAATCATTCCAGTCAGTCCGCAGCGTGTATTGGATGTCTTGAATGACCTGCTCTTGGACGAACGCAACATCGTGTACGTTACGTCTGGTCGCCAGCCCGAGGAAGTGGATCAAGTGTTCCGCCGAGTACCCGGCCTGGGTCTGGTAGCCGAAAATGGCTGCTTCATCAAAGATTGCGGCTCGGAAAAATGGGCTGAAATGTCGGACGGAAGGCAGATTGACAATTGGAAGAAGTCAGTCAAGGAGATTCTTCGCTATTATCTGGAGCGAACACCAGGCGCCGAGGTCGAGGAGCGCCGCTGCAGTGTCTTGTTCCATTACGACGGAGCTGAAGATCAGGAAGCTGCGGCGCGTCTCGCAGCCGACTGTGCCAGCCACGTCAACGATGCGTGCGAGACTCTTAAAGTCCACGCCATTGTTCTCGATGGGACTATTGCTGTGGAACCTATGGACTGGACCAAGAGCACAGCCGCGCAAAAGGTCTTCGAGCACCTAAACAACCAGCCCGATGCAGATGGTGGAAGCTCAAAGCCGCCGGTCGACTTCCTCATGGTGGTTGGTGACGGCCGCGAAGACGAAAAGGTATTCAAATGGGCCAACAGGCTCGGAACGACTGACACGGTCAAGAACGTGGTGACGGCCAGCCTGGGCAATCGAAGTACAGAGGCAGCATCGACCCTGACGCAGGGTGTGAGTGGTAAGTGACAATATTTCTGCAGCCTGCCTGAGACATGGTCCGGCATGTACTAACTTGACGCTTTTCGTGATAGGTGTTCTCAGCTGCCTTCAGAGACTTGCGAGCTTATAACCACTAGCAGTGCGCAATACTCACTGTTTGTTGTACTTTTAATGAATTATGGCCTGGCGTATGGGTAAGCACAATGTTCTTCAGCATAGGATGAGAGATACGAACGACGTCGAATATGAGCCATTGGAGCATTCTTGCTTGTTTGCACCGGTGCTCGAACATGTGTGGTGTATCGACCCAGGAGGGGTGCTCCACGAAGGCCGGTAACAAAAGTCGAGACGAACGCAGCACCACCAAGGTCTGTAGAGGGCCAAGGGGGGGATCGTTGTGCTTTTTCCGTCGCTTGTAGGGAGCCCCTTGGCCGCTCAACCTCGTTTCTCCTTTCGCTCTCTACATGTGGGTGGTTGGTGATCTCCCCAGAGGAGGCCCGTTACAAGCTTCGTTTTCTATGTTAGTCGCCTAAGCGTTGCACTAATCGTTTTTCTTCGCAATGGCTTGCATGGCATTCACCTTTAGCATCAGCAAATTCTTAGCAACACATCTGTGAATATGAGCCTGCTATTTCACTTATAAGCTCCAACATAGTTCTGTAGTTCACAGACGATCTCATCCTAATATTTTGTGCACATGATGTAATGCCTCGTGGAGCAGCCGAGAGCGGCGACCTATCACGAGTTCGGAGTTGTTAAATTGAACCCCGCTGTCCGATACCGGCAGAACACAAGCTTGCGCCGTGCCACGCAGACCGAGTTCTCCTTTCTCTATTCTGTATAATCAAGGACCAGTGATCACCACCACCACCACCACCATTATTATTATCATCATCATCATCATCGTCGTCGCGTCGTGACCACAGCGCCCCCTGCACCTACGCCGAATCCCCCGAACACCTCAAAATGGGCGCCTTTCCTCCCCCACCGGTGACGACCATCGATTGGTCCAACGTGGGTTTCAAAGTCCGCGAGGGTACGTTAATCTCCCAGACCGTTTCCCTCCGCTATCCTCTCCATGTATCAAGCATGACCCTGCATTCCATGGCGATAAATAACAAGAAAACGCTAACTCGGACTGCCACAGTCAACGGTCACATCGAATCAACCTACTCCAAAACGACCGGCCAATGGTCCCCCCTCCGCTTCATCCCAGACCCCTTCATGCGCATCCACGGCATGGCCCCAGCCCTAAACTACGGCCAACAAGCCTACGAAGGCCTCAAAGCCTTCCGCCGCCCCGGTGACAACGCCATCACCATCTTCCGGCCCGACCGCAACGCCCTCCGTCTGCAACACTCCGCCGAAGTCGTCTCCATGCCCCCCGTCCCCATCGACATGTTCATCCAAGCCTGCCGCGCCGCCGTAGCCCTCAACGCGGGCTTTGTACCTCCCCACGAAACCGGCGCAGCACTCTACATCCGTCCCCAACTGTACGGCTCAAGCGCACAGCTAGGCCTCGACCCTCCCGAGGAATACACCTTTTGCGTATTCGTCATCCCCACGGGGGTATACCACGGGTCTCATCCCGTCAAGGCCCTCATCCTGGATGACTTTGACCGCACGGCTCCTCATGGGACCGGCCATGCGAAAGTAGGCGGGAACTACGCACCTGTGCTGAAATGGAGTGGCAAGGCTAAGCAGGATGGCTACGGGATTACTCTGCACCTTGATAGCGCGAAGCATCAAGAGATTGATGAGTTTAGCACATCGGGCTTCATCGGCGCCAAGGTTACGACGACGACGGATGGTGATGAGAAAGTCACGCTTGTGGTGCCGGATTCAAAGTGCGTGATTGATAGTGTTACGAGTGATAGTATCCAGCATATTGCGCGGAGTTGGGGCTGGACTGTGGAGAAGCGCTCGATTCTGTATAAGGAGCTGCCGGAGTTTACGGAGGTTTTTGCGGCGGGGACGGCGGCGGCGCTGGTGCCGATTCGGAGTATCACGCGGCGGAAGGGGGCGGTTGGGTTGCCGGCTGGGCCGAGGGTGAGTTGTACGGAGGAGGGGGATACGGTGACGTATATTCCGGAGGGGCAGGAGGAGGCGGGACGGCTTTGTTTGCGGCTGTTGACGCATTTGCAGGGGATTCAGTTGGGGAAGAGGGCGGATGAGTTTGGGTGGACGTGTGAGGTGACGGAGGGAGATTTGAATGTGGAGGGCGGGCTGGTGCAGTAGGCAGGCTGAAGAGGGGATGGCAGGGCCCAGAGGTGTTGAGGAGGGGAAGGAATGTAGTCGGAATGTATATAGGATTGGGATATCTGCTGGAGATGGATCGTTGGTTCGATAGATGGAAGAAAACATGCATGAACTTTGTGAGGCAGATGTGGGCTGGAGCTTGTTCTGTCTACTTCGTGATGTAGATCAGTAGGAAGAGTCTCCCCATTGACATACAGTATATGTATCAAGACATCTGGGCGTGCCGAGTTCATGGTAGTTACTCTTACAGCGGCCCTCAGATATATAGTGTAACGACATCCGGTTACATGGCAGCCTTGTATATACACGCCACAATCGCAGTATGTACCTCGTAGATTCCCTCCCTATTAGCCCATGAAGGCAGAACAAATTGGGTATTAAGAGCCTCCACGCCCTTCATAACAAGACGTATGTAGCATGCTCCCTCACGAACCACCCCCCTAAAACATTCTATAGGCATCAATCGCCTCCCCAAACGCCTCATCAATCCCCCTCACCAATACCCCCGCCACACGGCCCAAATCCCCCGGCAACCTACGCACCACCGCCGCACTCAACTCGGTCGTCGCACGCCGTAGTCCCTCCAGATTGAGAAGCACCACAGGCGACAGGATGAGCAGCTTATCAAAGCGCGGCTTATTGTCGATGATAATCCGGAGCGTGGTCTGCACGACGGCGGAGAGGCGGCCCGTGGCGACGGCGACGGCGAGGGCATCGCTGAAGGTGAAGGGGGTAGAGGTTGCTTGTGCTGTGGTGATGGCGTGTTTGATTTGGGTGAGGAGGTTGGCGGAGGTGGTGGTGATGGGGAGGGCGTCGGGGAGGAGGCCTTTCCAGGAGGAGACTGTGGTGCCGAGGGCGGTGGTTTTGGTCTGGATGGCGGTGAGGGCGGCCGTCATGGCTTTGTCGTCGGGGGTTGTTGTCATGATGGGGGGATATTGTCCATGATGGGAGGGAGCGTCTGAAAGGTGGAAGAGGTCTTGTGTTCATGATGGGCGTTACGGGGTATGTACATGTACATAGGGTATGTAGTGGAGTGTCGTCCAAGGGGGGGCTTTTTGGAGCTAATTCCTACGTACTCGGTAGGATGGAACAAAATAGCTACACCGAGATAGAGATGGAAATAAGCAAATGATTATGGGAACAGAACGTGACGGGGAGCTAAGAATAAGACTGACACCATGGAAAGATATATCGGCGGTGGGTAGATTGCGGGGGAAGTTGGGAATATGAGCCAAGCCCCTGGAATTGTAAAAGAAGATGGCATTGCTCTATGTAGGTATGATGATGCCCTTTCCCTGGTTCCCCGTCCCAATCCAGATGCTCTGCTCTTCCTCTGCGCAAACTCCTCAAGATCTGCTCCATTTCCCTCTTTGGACCCAGCTATCAAGACCTGCTCTGCTACGTCCCGACTCCCGCGTCACTTCAACTACGGCCCAAGCAACACCTGCTCCGACAGCATCGTATCGAAATAGCTTCGAATCTCGACCACCTTGCCCTCCTCATTCCAGCGCATCAGCCACAGATACTCATTATTATACGCCTCGCCCGTCGTCCTCGTTGCTTCTCCGCGCGTCTCCACGCTGCACCACCACCCATCGGCCTCAGGCTCCGCATCGACAATCACCCGCGTCACGGCAAACTTGATGGGTGCACGCAGCTTCTTGCCCAGACGCTGAAAGGTGGCCTCGTCATGTTCCTTTAAGCTGTGCCGCGTGCCGGCCAGGGAGTGCGCGTTACCGGTACACGTCCAGACAACATTGGGGACGAGGTAGTCGGTGAGGAACTTGCTGCGGAAGTTTGTGTCGGTGGTTTCAGCGAGGTGGGAAAAGGCGCGGCGGACGAGGTCTTTGGTGAGGATGAAGCGAGCCATGGTGTCTTTTGTGGTTAAATGCGCGGGAAAGTAGGAGCTGAAGAGAGACTTGAATTTAGAAGGCAAATGGACGGATGAACCAGACAATTGTCATGATGCCAGGTGGTTTTTTTGCTGCCGAGCGGGCCGCGGGATCCACCATTTGGCGCGGGGTCGTTCAAACTTCAAGGGCGACTTCATGCAAGGTACATACTCCGTACATCAGCACTTGTCATACCATATGTCACTAAGACTAGAGATCACAGATGCAGCTGTCACAGAACTTTGTTTGAGGACTTAATTCCTGACGATAGTTGTATATACACTATTTAGTTGGAGATCTTGGGGTCCACTTTGGAGCTGTAATCAGTTAGCATCGTCACAATGCATGCGGCATTGGAATTTGGAGTCACTTACCCCGTCACCTTCTCGTAGGCAGTGCGCCCTGCATCCGTCATCTTCTCTTGTGTGCCCGGGTTGATGTTGTGGCCCGACTTTTTGGCTCCCATGCTGAAGGCTGCACCTCATCAAGTCAACAAAAAATCCTGATTTGCTTTTCTGAGAAAACGGAGCCGAGGGACAACGTACCCTTGTCAACGTAGTCTTGCTTCTGGCCGCCCTCGGCCGGGGGATTCTGTCCCGAGCCAGAGTTGCCCTTGACGCTCTCGGCTGCCTTCTTGACGAAATCCATGGTCGATGATGCAAATGTGTAGTCGATGGCTGTGGTTGATGTCGAGAGTATTGGAAAGCAGGTAATGGCGAATAATAGATTAGGAATGGTTGCGGAAGAGAATTTGAAAGGCATGGGAGTCGTGCATCTTGTATATACTTTGGTTCTCGGGTATGTTCCCGGTTTATTTTTTGTCGTGTCTTATCAAGGTTCGCATCAATGACGTCTGCTCCCCTCGGGTTCCGCAACGTTAGGTATCTATACCTACGCCTCCCAGTTCAACCAACGACCATCAGTAACTTAATAATATAACATTGAGTGAGGTTTTCTTGGTCAACGCCCAATCCGGGCACAGTGGCAAGATCGGACATCGATGCGTTCATCGCGCATAACATCAAGGACTCGGAACGGAAGACTGTAAATCCCGGATGGTTGCGTCACCATTCGGCCAGATCTGCTCGGTCCTTCGATCGTGTCTATGTACCTATGTACATACAAGGTATGAGACGGAGTAGGTAACTATGTACCTACATACCTTGTAGGTATGCATAATGTACATACACAGAGAACATGGAGAGAATGCAAGGCAGCGTTTTGATTGGCGCTGCGGTGATGCAAATGGACCGGCCGAAAAACAAAGCTTCGGCCGATAAAGACAAAAAATAGGATCCCGGATTTCTACTCCGTAGAGTCTCTTTCTAGAATCGTGCCGTGCGCAGAGACATGCAGACGAAGTGGAGATGAAGTGGGAGGCTGGGAGCCCCAAATCTCATCACGAGTACATACACACACATACATATGTACATGCCTACCTACCTATGCATGTACCTACATACAATGCGCAGCTCTGTCCAATCGTTCAATTGTCCGAATCTGAAAAACTGCTGTGCGGTATAGATGCTCGACTTGAAGAAGGAGCCATTGCCATTTGCGTATGGGCGGAGGTCTTGTTCCGGACGGCTGCAGCTGCATCGAGACGCGCTCGGCCTCGACAATTCCATCCAGTGTCCATTGCCACATGGCCCTAAGCCAACACACCATCAATACTCAACGACGCCGTCCACTCGACCACTTATCGCCACAGACTGTTTCAATGGCTTAGCCAATACGGCGCCAATATGGTTGATGTCATGGATTGTGCAATGATGCTGCCATACTGTATTCAGGTTCCCCCTTCACATTGGACAACAATGGAACACGAGCTCGACGCACGCTACTTGACCTGCAGGCGGTACTTAAGGTTTTGGTCGACTTGGCCGTTCCTATCCTGTCCTGTTCAGTTCAATCATTCTCGCGCAGGAAAACACAGAAGTCTATCCATTTCTGCTGCCAGCTATTGTCGACGAGGACGAGACCACACAGTTCGAATTCGTCTCTGTATCTTCAACACCGCCCAAAATGGCGTCCAAATCAGCCAAGGAGGACCAGCTCAAGGCCTCTATGGTACAGCCAACAAAGGATGACCGCATCACATCAGACTTTGGAACAAAGCAGTCCAACACTGACCACTGGCTGACTGTCACTACAAACGACAAGACTGGGCCCATGCTGCTGGAAGACGGCTTCGGTCGCGAAAAGGTGTGTTTTTGAAATAGTATGACGGCGGGTCAAAGCAATAGGCACTAACCGTCAATCAATACAGATCCATCGATTTGATCACGAGAGAATTCCAGAGCGTGTGGTACATGCTCGTGGTGCTGGAGCGTTTGGCACATTTCGGCTGTTTGAATCTGCTCAAGACGTCACGCACGCCGGTGTTCTCACAGACACGTCTCGAGAGACGCCCGTCTTCCTAAGGTTCTCGACGGTCCTCGGCAGCCGAGGCTCTGCAGACACGGTTCGAGATGTCCGGGGCTTTGCGCTCAAGATGTACACGAAGGAGGGCAACTGGGACATTGTCGGCAACAACATCCCCGTCTTCTTCATCCAAGACGCCATCAAGTTCCCAGACCTCATTCACGCTGGCAAGCCGGAGCCCGATTGCGAGATCCCACAAGCGCAGTCGGCGCATAACAACTTTTGGGACTTCATGTACTTGCATTCCGAAGCCACGCACATGTACATGTGGGCCATGTCAGATAGGACAATTCCACGTTCGTTTAGAATGATGCAGGGCTTTGGTGTCAACACGTACACCCTTCAAAACTCCAAGGGCGAGCGGCATTTTGTCAAGTTCCACTTCACGCCAGAATTGGGCGTACACTCACTGGTTTGGGACGAGGCTCTCAAGATTGCGGGGCAAGACCCGGATTTCCATCGCAAGGACTTGATGGAGGCCATTGAGAGTGGCGTGTTCCCTAAATGGAAGTTTGGTATCCAGGTTATTCCCGAGGGAAAGGAAGACGATTTCGAGTTTGATATCCTCGACGCTACCAAGGTCTGGCCGGAAGAGCTTGTGCCTATCCGGTACATTGGCGAGTTGGAGCTAAATCGCAACGTGGATGAGTATTTTACAGAGACGGAGCAGGTCGCATTTTGTACCAGTCACATTGTGCCTGGCATCGGCCTTTCCGACGATCCGCTGCTACAGGGTCGAAACTTTTCGTATCTTGACACGCAGCTCAGCCGACTTGGCGTCAACTGGCAGGAACTTCCCATCAATAAGCCCGTTTGCCCAGTCATGAACTTCAACCGCGATGGCGCCATGCGTCACACCATTGCCAAGGGCAAAGTCAACTATTGGCCCAACCGATTTGACGTTCAGCCTGCAGCAACCGAGAAAGAAGGTGGATATGTCGACTATCCCCAGAAAGTTCAAGGCATCAAAGTTCGCGGCAAGAGCGAGAAGTTCAAGGAGCACTTTTCACAGGCAGAGCTGTTCTACAACTCCATGTCCGATGTGGAAAAGAGCCATATCAAAGCGGCTCTGTCGTTTGAACTGGACCACTGTGAGGAACCCATCGTTTATGAGCGGCTGACCAAGCGTCTCGCTGAGATCGACTTGGACCTCGCGCAATCAGTCGCCACCATGGTCGGAGGGCCTAGCCCTTCAGAGTCGCCGCGAAAACCCCACGGCAAGAAAACGGTTAGGCTCAGCCAGCTGGAGTTTGTGCCGGAACGCGTCATCATTGCGACGCGCAAAGTCGCCATTCTAATTGCGGACGGCTACGACCCCATTGCCTACACTGCCATTGTCGCCGCTCTCAAAGCCGCACAGGCGATTCCCGTTGTTCTTGGCCCGCGTCGCTCCCCCATCTTTGCCGCCGGGGAGGACAAGGCGTCTGCGAAGGGTGTCATGCCAGACCACCACTTTGAAGGGCAGCGGAGCACAATGTTTGACGCCGTCTTTATTCCCGGCGGTAAGCAATCGGTGGATACTCTCATCAAGATGGGCCGTGTTACGCACTATGTCCGGGAAGCGTTTGGACATCTCAAGACGATTGGTGCCACGGGAGAAGCCGTCGACTTGGTGAACCGCGCAGTGCAGCTGCCGGAGGTGCAGCTTTCTGGGGATAGCGAGTCTGTGTTGAGCTATGGTGTAGTCACGCTGCGGAATCCCAAGCCGGATGGTTTGAAGGAGGTTATTTCGGCGGCGAAGAATGCGAAGCATTTCTTGGATCAGTTTGTTTGGTCGATGAGTCAGCATCGGTGCTGGGAGAGGGAGTTGGATGGGTTGGCTGCTCAGGTGGCTTATTGATCAGTTTTTTTTTTATGCATCTGTTGTTACGATTTTGTCGGCCAATATACGTATTGACCAATGACACGCGTATTGACGACTCGTTTGAAGTACTCTCTCTACCTACCACCTACCACATCTTTTGTTCACTTTGAAGAACTTATTACTACATAGCTCGAAGATGCGGGAAAGATGCCGGGGGGCAATAACACGAATTGCAGTGTAACGGTCTTGTCATTTGAGAATCAAGCTGAAGTCTGAAGTTTTAACCGGGCTCTCGAGTGTAGGGACCAGAAGATTTAGGAGCTGAGCTGCTTCAAGCTTGATAAGAGCGTTGATCGGTGGTAGGCTCCCCCTGGCTTCTCGTCGAAATTTTGGCCACTCGATTCTTTGCAGATACCTACTCCGTACTACATATGTGTCTAGTTGCCATTTTACGAGTTTGAGATGTGATTTACATGAAGACCCCGATTGATGGATCACACCCCAGTCGCCCGAAGCTCTAGATCGAGATGCAGGATGAAGATGAAAATGAAGGATTGAATCACCAAATCGAGGAGATGGATAAGACGTTGCGCATCCAAAAAAAAAAAAAAAAAAAAAAAAAAAAAAAGAGGGAACGCCTGGCACGGATGACGAAGCGGCTCGCAGAGGAGCCCAATAACCAATCGCAGACTGATGATAGCCTCGCGGCGAATACGAGTGTTACTGCAGTGGCTATGGGACAGCAAAGGAGCCTTCCCTATCGAGTATACGAGTATACGAGGAAGACATGCCAGCGGTGGAATCGAAGGGGGCGTGTAGAAACGCTGGGTAAAATACGCTGGAGCGGGAGGTCGAGCAAGATTTCACAATACGACGTGGAAGAACTTCGTGGAAGAACTTCGTGGAAGAACTTCGTGGAAGAACTTCGTGGAAGAACTTCGTGGAAGAACTTCGTGGATTGAAGGTTTTTTCCCCCTCAAAGACTGGAGTAGCCTTTTGAGCCAAGGCGCCATCGCAGAAAACGCCGACATTTACCACGCCGAAAGATAAACATGCTTAGCAGTTCTGGAATAGGCGCCCGAGGTTCCAGTCATGATCCGGATCATGATACCCTCTTGCGAAGAGGAGTGAGCAAGCAAGCGCCACCTGTCATGTGTGCCAGAGAAAGAGTCATCTCTCTTCAAGGGGTGCCACGCACCAAATTGCGAGATGACCGGCAGCAAGACCGATATCACGCGATGAATACAGCCGCGACGGTGTAACGATTAAGACGTATCCAATTCCTTATGGCGTGTGTACGGCACCAAAATCGTCGGAGAACGGAATCCTTTGAGTGACGGGCACACTTATTGTTTTAAGAGGGAACACGTATTCGTGGCCAATTACGCCTGTATGCCGACCACCGCGGTCTCAACAAGGCCACAATGAAGTAAGGCGCTGTTGCCTTGGCCCTTTGATACCGGAAGTTTTAGATTATCTGCGAGAAGCAAAAGTCTACACCAGGTTGGATCTCAAGGTAGCGTCCGACGGCGTATCCGCGCTGACGGCGAGTGGAAAAGTGTGTTTCGATGTCGGTACGATCATTTCGAGTATTCGGTGATGACTCTTGGGCTCGTCAATGCACCCGCAACCTTTCAAGACAAGAATACATACCGTTCTCGGCGAACTCGTGAAGGTAATTTGCATCGTGTGCTTGTATGATGCCTTGACTTGATCTTTAGCAGTGACGAGGCTACGCACGAAAAATTTGTACGATACGATAGGTCTTGCAAAGATTACGTGAGGCAAAGCTGTGCGCGAATCGCGGAAAATGCGAATTTTCAACGAAACGGGTCACATTCCTAGGAATCGCCATCACACCTGAGGGAATTGAAATGCAACTGGAAAGTGTCGGACCGTAAGGTCTCGCGAATATCAATGCATGCATAAACAAAGTGGTGCGTAGCGCACACAAACACAAAACGGCGTATATTCTTTTTGGTCAATGTGTTAGTCTTGTCTATGTTTCTCCGAGCTAGAAGGCGCAGACTCGCCACTGGCCAGGGCCCAGCAGAGTCCAGCCCATTAAATCAGCCTATCAGGAAATGATGTACGCCGTACGGTCGAGGACTCGAGGTCAGAGGACGCTCTTGAGTCTGAAATTTAACCTTTATGCTAGATAGTAGATACGTTATACAAGCAACAACAAAACAGGCTAGTGAATCTGAAATCATTCACATTATACTGTGAAGCTGAGTGGCTGGCAAAGTTGAGCAAGTCGACTCTTCAAAATTCTGTACGTAGTAGTAAGACTGTAACTTGTAAGTACGCATTACAACCAATTGACTC
>SRPO01000033.1:0-112727 GCA_018360065.1 Claviceps pazoutovae
TAGGAAAGGTCCATGCCCAGGTAATGTACGAGAAATTTAACCGATCCGTCTTCTTGAAGCAAGTGGTCAGGCAAGCGGGTGATAGTCAAAAACCCTTTCGAGACGCCTTAGCTGCGGTACGCGATGGCAACCTGACGCCAGAACACTTTGATCTTCTGTGCACAAGGATTCAGTGCAAGATGACGGATTCAGACGTGGCTGGGTTTAAAGATGCGCTGCGCATCTATCGGACCAACGACCAGGTCCACGCCTATAATCGGGGACATCTGGAGAAGATGCAGAAACCTATCATCAGCATTGCCTGCACTTCGACCGGCCGGGAAAGCAACAAAGCCGCCAGTCGGGATGCAGGCAATCTTCAACAGCAGCTGAACCTGTGCGTTGGAGCCAAGGTTATGTTGACCGAGAATCTCTGGACAGTCAAGGGGCTTGTGAACGGGGCGTTTGGTACCGTCGTTGATTTTGTCTGGAAAGACGGTACAGCTGCCAGCGATCTGCGCAAGGTGGCCCCGACTATGCTGCTCGTGCACTTTGACTCATACACGGGCCCGCCTGTTGAGGAGTTGGTGGAAGACGCCACCTTGGCCACACATATCGCGCAACATTTCGGTCCCGACGAGCAGGCAAGGCCGCGGCTCAACAAGATTGTCCCCATCTTCCGCTCTCGCCGAGACTTCTTTTACAAGCGCAATCCCTGCACACGCACACAGTTTCCATTAACCGTGGCGTACGCGATCACGGTGCACAAATCCCAGGGATGCACTCTTGATAAGGCGGTCGCAGACATCTCCGGCAAGGACTTTACTCCGGGACTTACGTACGTTACGGTCTCTCGTGTCAAAAGTTTGGACGGCATTATGTTCGATTGCCCCTTCGACCTGCAAGACATCACAACGCCGCCCAAGGCGGACCGGCTGGCGGACCTCAAGAGGCGCAAGAAAGATCAAGACGTGATGAATCCGCCCATGCGCACTGGTATGAACGAAGAGATCACGAATCATGGTATCGAAAATAATGAGGAGCACGGTGACGCAAGCAGTGACAATGATGATGAGCACAGTGATGCGAGTAGCGAGGACATGTACGGTGACACTTGAAGAGGCTTCGTCGCAAAGGCGGATGGGCACGACGTGGCAGGTGACATAGTTGCCTACATAAAACCTAGACTAGAATTGATTGAGCTGGTAAACGGGGCGAAGTCCATGGTCTTCAGTGAGAGATCGGTGATTGAAATTAACAGGGTTTGTGACAAGACGAGCGCAGCGAGGACAGCCCGCGGCAGCGCCCCCGGAGGGCCCCCGGAGGGTCGCCGAAGGCAAGGAGGGGGAAGTCTGAGCAGTGGACGGGTAGGTTAGGTAGGTCACAGGTGTGTACGGACATACCTCTAATGTATGCAGTACAGTGTTTACGGAGTCCTCTCTCACCACATAAGACCACGTGACTTGCGTCGCAGACCCCCCTTCAGTTTTGCCTATCCTTGGCGCGCACTGGCACAGCTTCGCGTCACTGCATTTTACTCTCCCCTTGTACGGAGTACGAGCGGGAATCATGACTCGATACGCAATGGCATATATATGTATAATGTATGTAGGTAAATGATGAAATTAAGCTCTCCCTGGAACCAAAATCCGGGCCGTCCGTTGCCAAACTCAATGCCGGGCGACACCCATCGCCATGAGTCTAATCCCAGACCGGCTTCATCGGGCTAAGCAGATGAGGAAGACTATACATACACACCGTCTTGACTAGCAGATTTCGGCCCGCGATGGCCCATCTGTTTGCCAAGCTTCCTTGAATCCGGGCTCCATAGCAGGGATACCAGCCACAAATGTCCCTTCACGTGTTCGAAATTGATCGAAGACTCTCAAGGGGCGTTGTTGCACTTGGCTGGCATCCTTGATAAGTTAGGTTAGGTAGCCCGCACTCTTGGCAAAATAGATGGGCCAAGAAGTGCCGGGTGAGATTTGCCGGTGGGGCTATGTACATACGGACTACGGATACATCGTACATATATATATATATATGTATGTACATGCTGAAACCCCGGTTTTTCGTCTTGGCAGGGGTCATGGACGCCCGCAAGTTGAGTCGGATACCACCCCTCCTTTTTTTGCACCCCCCGTCGCATGAAGAGAGATATGTACATAGCTTCATTGTCTCTGGTGGAGATTTTGTACCGGCTCGTACGGAGTACGATCGGTCACATTCCTTCTATAGGATGATCTGATGTGAAAACACAATACATACCTAAACGCATCCATCGAGCTTACTCATATTTTGCGCCCCCGGTGAGGCACAAATTATCGATCCTAGAGTCAGGGACTCCGGGGCCAAGAGTCTAGATTGTCAAGTCAGAGTCCATGATCCGCGAGTCCAACAGGTACATTGGTCCAATCACACACAATCTTACAAGCGTATTTGTCGGGAGTTAATCCCGGGGAGTCAATCCAATATCGAGACTGCTTACATGGGCATGATGGGCCAGGCAAGGGACATGTCTCCTCCACCCAGTACATAGATCTTTTTCTAGTCGGATCTCGAGCCTCGTCTTTTCTTGATGATTCTTCGCCGCCTTTTGCTCGGGCAGCTCGGTAAGGTGCGGGAATTCTCCTGTCTTACTCTGATCTCCGCCGAGCGACAACCGGTCTGACACATCTTGCGGGCTTAATTCCGTATGTTTTTTGTCTAACGTTTCACGGTTCTATTAGTTTTACTTTCCATTCCGGCGCCTTTCCATTTTCGCTTTCTGGTGTGACCGATTGCGCCGGGGATGAACAAGATTGTAATTTGCACTGTGTGCAACATATCGCGGCCCTTTTGACCTTTGGCATTCTTACTGCGTAACTCAATCGTCTATGCCGCTGCTTCAGCCCCTAGGGACTTGGCTTGGACTCAGTCAGTAAGCGCATGAGATGGAAAGAGAACTAAAAAGGGTGTTATCTTTTGTTGGTGCGTGGGAGTTTGTTGGCTGTTGTCTCGTCGCTTCTCAAACTTGACAGAGAGTCGAGACTTTGTCAATACTTGCAATTTTTGGGTGTTGCAACTCCTCTTAGTATAACACGGATTTCTAGACACTCTTTTCCCCTCACGATAGTCATCACTATGAATTCCAATAATCAGATCATGGCTGGGTGCAAGATACCACTTCTTGAGCCCGCAGCAGTCAAAGTTGCCTTGGCGGCGGTACGTTTCTCGCCCCTATATCATAGTTAATGCCAGGTGCATGCGTGATGCGTCAGGCGATGAAGTAATAGTAAAAAAGAAGATGGAAAAATCAAAATGAAGCTTGAAAAGGCAAGGACGCTATCATGCTAATGAGCCTCCAGGATCATGCCACGCGGCAGCATATCTTGCGCAGTCGTGACGACATCCGCAGCATCCTGTCCTGCAATGGCTCCGACACGCGCCTCATGGTGATTGTCGGACCCTGCAGCATTCACGACGTAGACGAGGCTATCGCGTATGCCTCTCTCCTTTCCAACGCCGTGGAGCTGCATCGTCACGAACTCTTCATCGTCATGCGTGTATATGTGGAAAAGCCCCGATCAACGGTCGGATGGAAAGGCCTGGTTCATGAGCCGGACTACGCTGCGCCGACGCGTCCCACGAATTCAACACTCGAACCATTCGTGACATCCTCAGACCGCAGCAGCAACCAGCCTGAGCTCAACAAGGGTGTCCTCCTATCGCGCAAGGTCATGCTCGACGTGGTTCAACGAGGCCTCCCCGTTGCCACGGAGCTGCTCAACCCACTCCTCGCGCAGTACTTTGATGACATTACCGCTCTGGGCGTCATCGGCGCGCGGACGACCGAGAGTCAAACGCACCGCGAGTTGGCAAGCAGCATGCCCATGCCCGTGGGCTTCAAGAACGGTACCGACGGCAGCCTCAAGGTCGCCACGGATGCCATGACCTCGGCGTCTCATTCGCACACCGTTGTCGGCTTCGATGACCACGGCCACATGGCGTACCATATGAGCGCCGGTAACCCAGACACGTTTGTTATTCTCCGAGGCGGCAGCGATGGGCCAAACTTTGATGCTGAGCACGTTGCGAGCGCACTTGCCGAACTCCGCCGCGCGGGCAGGACGCCGGCCGTTGTAGTTGACTGCAGTCACGGAAACTCCATGAAGGACTATCGCAACCAGGCTGCGGTGGCTGCGTGCCTGGCCGATCAGATTGCCAGTGGCGTTCCTATCAAAGGCGTCATGATCGAGAGCAACATCCACCAGGGGCGACAGGACGTGATCGAGGATGCGGCTACGGGCCAGAGACGCGCCAAGTACGGCGTGAGCATTACCGATGGCTGCATCGGCTGGCAGGAGACGTTGACGATTCTCGGCAAGTTGGCGGCGGCGGTCAAAATTCGACAGCAGAAGTTGGGTATGGCTGTGGTGAACACAACGTTGCAGGTTGATTGTGAAAAGTCTAGGATGACGCAACAGGTCACTGAGATTGCTGTTTAGTGTGGGGGGGGTTTGTTTGCCTATGTAATTGACGATAGTTACCGGTTGTCAAGACAACATACTCTGCTCCAGAATAGTTGTCTTTGATCACGATTCACGAGTCACATTGCAATTGAGGGCCCCTGCATAATTGACAACAGCAATACATACATACCCTAGCACTGAGCAGCACCTTTCATTGCCGCTGCATGCGCACATGACTAATTTGAATTGAGCATTGCGGTCACGTGACAAATGACACCCTCGCTCGCGACATTGAGGAGCAAATCTATTTTAGCGAATTTTTTTCTTGTTTCTTCCAAGCACGTTTGTAGCAAATACCCCTTTCTTCTCTCTCTTCCACACACCTTAAAGCTCGCAATCTACCGACACAATTATCAAATAATGAAACAAGTCTAGTCAAGATGATTCAGACATGGAACGACAAAACATGCTCAGGCGAGCAGGCGTGTATCTAAATAAGGACACTCCTTCCACCAGTTATGACTTGGTCAAATCCTGCCTTGTTCACAACGTCCTTGCCCCGGAGAGCTTTGAACTTTTGCTCAATCCACGTGCCGCTCGTGACAGGTGTCTCATCCATGCCCTCTGAGGCAATTCGAGGCAGTAGAGGACTGTCAGCGCCTCGCAGCACCGCGTGATCTTCGGGCCTCGCCAGATACGCCATACTATACCGCTCCGGCATGGCACATCCGGCCACGGGCCCGACGCGATGCAACGCGCTCTTCAGCAGACCGTTGCTCATCATGGTAAGACAGTCGCCGACATTTACGATGGCGTGTCCTAGTTTCGGCACCACGTACAGCCAGTCGGACTCGTTACTCTCGGCGGGCTTCTGGGACGTACTCACGGGCAGCACCTGCAAACCCGGTACGTCGGCGAAGACAAAGGTCAGGCTGCCCATGTCGGTGTGAGGTGTCTGTGGGACACCCACAGGGCTAGTATTGGCATGATACTTGAGCAGGCGTAGAAGATCCGGCGACGGACGATCGAGGCCTTGGAACTCCTCAAACCGCTGGCCGTCAGGAATCAAGAGTGAGGTTGACAACGAGCTCATGATGGTGTGGGTGGCGCGGTTGAGAAAGCGTATCAAAGCGCGCAGCTGGTCTTGGTGCGCCGCAACGAGCGGCGGATGCGGGAAAGCCTCACCAGAGAGCTGCAAAAGGCCATTGCGGGGAAGCTGTACGAAGCGCAATCAGCTATGAATACACTCATTTATGAATGAAGCGCAATCGCGGAGGGGGTGGAACAAACCGCCCAACTTTCGAACCCATCACCTCTACCATCCTTGGAGGTAATGTTCCGCCCTTTGGGTTTATACCCGTTCAACTTCAGCCTGGACACCTTATCCACGTCAAATAGACTCTTCACTTCGTCAGGATAGCGAAACAGCTCCTCTGACATGTCAAAAATGTCGCGTACACAGTCTAGTATGGTGACATGGTCCGGATGCGTCAGGTCGAGGTAAAAGAACCCATCCTCGACACAAGTCTGCAGAAGGGAGAGGTTCTCTTTGATGGATCCATGTTCGAGATGATGTAGGGAGATGGTGCGAAGCGATGCCAGCTTCTCAGCAGGTAGCTCAATGAGGGGAGACGCAGGCATACCAAGAGAGTGCATTCTCACGACCACGGTTTTCTGAATAGACAAATAGTACGGCAGGAAGTATGCGTGATAGGAAAAAATAGTGTTCAAGTGATCCAACTATGAGATATGTTTGTGTATGGCCAGGGGTCGTTCTCATAAAAGGTAGCACGAAGTTTGACAGGGACAAGGTGTAAGTAAGAGGAAGAGGGCAAAGGTCGCACGACGCTTATTGATAAACTTGGCATTCTTCTAGGCTTTCTCCCTCCCCCGAGCGTCGTCACATTGGCTATCAATGAAGCAGCCGGGCGCAATATGAACTCATACACCGTGTCGCACACACTGTCTTATTCCGTGTCTACGGGGCGATGAGGCTTGAGCAAATTGGCTCGGATATCCGCGGGCGACTGTCTGAGAAGTATGTAGACAGGCAACAACGAGTTGTTCAACACACCGCGTCGATACATTTCTTCTCCTTTATTTTTAGATCAATTCCAGATTAAAGTGCTTAGTTCCGTTCTGGGCTTGGTTCTCTGTTTCTTGTCATTTACTCTGCAAAGATCCCGCCAGTTACTGGCCAGAGTGTTATCGAGACCATGCGGACGAGATCGGAACGCATTCTGGGGCGCAGTCTATCCATAGTTACACGAGCTAAAAGCCCTCGAAGCGGACGAGGACTCGTCAGCACTTTGCCCGGACCGAAAGAGAAAAATAAGAAGAAGCGAGCCGAAACGCTTTACTTGCTCCGCGAGTTTCGAATGCCATGCCGCCTCGTTCAGGATACCTGGAGACTAGCGCTCGGCCGATGACATGTGTCATTGTGTACCATGTTGCTGAAGTATTGGGGTTCAATGGCCCCAGAAATATATTGTACGATATCGTTACTCAGACAATGGCCTAGCACGTTCCTTCTTGTTGTTGATATCCTATTGCCCTATGCCCATTCCCCCACCCCCCTCCCCCTGGCGCTTACACCGGCACAAGGAGGTACATACCTATAGAAGGAGGTGTGTACGGGAGTCGGGACTGCCCTTGTTGGCGCCCCCACTCTCCTTCACACACCCCCCTCGGTCCTGCTGGGTGGGGTAGGGGTAGGATTTCAACGCAGTCACTTCACTGTCGCACAACCTCTGGATCGGGCGACGTATTATCCGTAGGTAACCCATGCAGTCGAAATGTCTCCGTAGAGAGTTGACACGGTAGTGCATTGCGTGTTTACTCCTTTGTACTGCCTTGCCTCGTCTTACTGCGGCTATGGGATTTTCTCTCCGGGCACGAGTTTTTTGTATTTTGCCAACATGTTCCCATACTCTCGTCAGCCAGGATGGGTTGCACAAGTATACGCAGCATCGTTTCCTTGCAAGTTCTTCTTTCGTTCTGTCCAGATTGTTCGTTTTCTCTATTTATTCCGTCCAGACGTCCAGACGGGTTCAGAGATAAGACTATAAGTGAGACATTGACGAAACATACAGATAAAACACCTTCATCATGACTACTTTGCAGCAGCATTCCTCCGCCGACCGCATAGGGCAGGCAACAGAGCCAACACACAATGACAATGGTGGACAGCGGACTGGCTCCGACTACTGGTGGCTCACCAGCGGCCACGACCTAGCTCATCTGATGCAAGAGGCCAACTATCCGGATCACGTCGCCCGAGAATTCCTCTCGTATTTCCGCCAGAATATTTGTTCTCAGCTCGGAGATAAGGTTACGCCTGCCTCCAAGAAGAGTGGCCTGGGATGGGACGGCTCGCCTTTTGAGTACAGTATTGAGCTCAAGAGCACCGACTCTTCGCAAACTGTTCGCTTCGCCGTCGACTTGGCCAACCTGAAAGCGCCTCCTGCCGATGGTGAAGAGGTCGATGGTGAGGGCGTCTTGTCCACCTCTGGCACGCGCAAAGTGGTCGGGACTTTGGCTGGCAAAGCGCTCGGCTTTGACGATACCTGGTACCGCTCTCTGCTCAAATTCTTTGACCAGTCTCAGCAAACCAAGGAGAGGCAGCTCGAGCTCGCGGCCCAGGTTGGCCATCAGACTCCCATCGTGGTTGGATTTGACATTCAACCAAAAGCGACACCATCAACTCTTGGAAAAAATGGCGAGATGCAGACCCTGCCTGCCATGGCAAAGGCCTACTTTCCACCTTGCCACACTGCCGCAGCCAGGGGCCAAACGCGCTGGCATACAATCTGCGATGCTATTCACCAGCTGCCCGACATTTCTACCAAGTATCCCGCCCTGCTTGACTCTCTCAAAATGATTGATGAATACCTGGCCACCAAGCCCGAGAGCTGGAAGGAGGGTGCCCGCTATCTCGCTACCGACTTTGTGTCTCCCGAAAAGACTCGCCTCAAGATCTACCTGCGCTATCCTGGTAACTCGTTCGATGAGATATGGGACTTCTTTACCCTGGGAGGACGCATCCCGGCTCCTGAGCACAACAAGGCCATGTTCCAGGATCTCATGACTCTCACCGGGCCCAGCGACGGGACAGACAACGGCAGATCCCGCACGGTGAACCCGGACTTGGACTACACCAACTTTCGCCGCAAGATGACGTGTATCTACTTTTCTCTCTCGAACAAGAATCGCACCCCGGCCCCTAAGATTGGAATTTACCCGGCAAACTTTGCAGCCGACGATGGGGTCATTGCTCGGGGCCTCGACAAATGGCTCCAGAAATATGACTGGCCAGTGCCCAAGCGGTCCATTGAGGAACAGCTGAAGAACGTATTGTATGTTTTTTTCTTTTTTTTTACTTGTTTTACCTCTGAATTTTATTTCCAAGACACATGCTTGTATACATATGCATGGACCCGGTATATGTCTGGGCGTGTGCGTATGATCCGCTGTTTCATTAAAGCTAACCATTTTCAACAGCACGCATCGCAGTTTGGATGAGAAGACGGGTCTTTTTACCTTCATCTGTTTGGGTAGGAAGGAGGATCCCGCTAAGAATGATTTGAGCATGCAGATTTATCTTGCGCCGGAGCTCTACGCGACCCCCCGGGACTGGCAGGGATGAATGGAAAGGAAACTAGGTGGTTAGAACTTAGAGATGGTATAAATGATGTACCTGTAGTTTCTTCTTGAAATGGAATGAATTAGATGCAGTGAAAATACGGAGCACCTTGTGCATATGCCTCATTGCCTGATTTCAGATTTGCTAGGTCTCGCTGCGTTGATAAAAGAGGGCGGCCCGAAGGAACCGATCGGTTCTGGATCCGTCGTACAAAGTTAGTGGAACTATAATACTCACGCTATAGGTAGCTCGTTCAGGACAAGGACAATAGCGAGCGTTTCTTGGTGCTTACGTGGTCGTAGAACTTCGTCGCCTCTCCAGTCCCGATGTCCGAAACCCCTAACCCTTCTATCTTATCTGACCCGCTGACGTGATGCTATGATGTTTAAGCTTCTTCTCGAAGAGGTCAGCCGGACTTCCATGCAACTTTCAATTTTATCTTACATGTGACATGCACACCCCCTCCCCTGGCCTAGGTATGCCTCATTCATGATTATCCCAGGGCTTACCTGTCACACACCCCAATTGCAATGCAACAACGATGCCGCGAATACGGGGCGGGAAGCTCGGCCATCATCCATGAAACATGGCAAAGCCAATATCCAAGACATCAATTCTTTGCCTTCCCGCTCCTCCTCGGATATAGATGCCGAAGCCCAAGGCCTTTGGCGGATCATCCGTAGAAGAACAACCTGTGTGATAACTGGCTTTACCTTTTGATATTGGGGCAGGGTATTGAGGCTGATGACACTTATGATTGTCCTCTCGATAATGTTCAAAAGATTGTGAATAACTTTCCCGATGAACCTTGAAAAAAAAAAAAAAAAAAGAACAAGTTCATCCATGAATAACAAATAAATACGGATTCGGCGATCCTTTCGAAGACACGAAAACGTGCTCAGGCGCATAGAGCAATGAGTTCTCCAGTTGAGACCCAGGAAATACGGACTCTAAGTCAATTGTTTCGCCAAAGAGCGATCGACGAAGACCAAACTCCACTGGTCGCATTCCCCAGATCAAGGGATGGAGTTACCGACTTTGAACGCCTTTCCGGCGCGGCCTTGTATCGCTTCATAAACGGTGGCGCAAACACTCTCGTAAAGAGGGGATTCCCCGTCTTGGTTCGTCCTTCCTGGCCACCTTCGGTCATCATTCACTCCCATGCGGTTTGCCCGATCGTCAATGTCCTCAAACGAGACTGATGCCCAGAATCTTTTCTCTCCATGATTTTAGGATCCTGATGAGCGTATAGTCGTCGGGGTTTGCTCCCCGACCGATTTGGACTACCTCGTCACGATATTTGCTCTCATCAAACTTGGGTATATCCCGATGCAAATCTCGCCTCGTCTCGCCCCCCGAGCCATGGTAGACCTATTGAAGTTGGTGCAGAGCCCTGGAGAGGATAAGAAAAAAACCGTTTTGCTGTGCGGTGAAAGACTTTCTCCGGAGAAGCTACACTCTCTGCGTCAAGATCTTGATCTGCACTTGCTGCTGACGAGGGAGGAATACGACCAGGATGTCGACGAAGTACACGTCCCGAACATGAATGATGCCGGGAGATTTGATCGCCAGTGCATCATCCTACACAGCTCGGGCTCGACCGGTCTCCCCACGCCCATCGACTACAGTCATCGGAAGCTCTTGGCCGCAGCTGCCTACGCACAAGATGCGACAGCTTTCATCACATTGCCCTTCTCTCACGCCCTTGGCATGATGTCCTACATGCAGGCTTTTGCCAAGCGCAGGACAATGTTCGCCATGAGCGGTCATGTGCCCCAGACTCATATTACCGTAACCGCCGCACTCACGGAAGCAAAGCCGGACATCGTGTGGACGGTTCCTTATGTGCTGAAACTGCTGGCAGAACAACCCGCGGGGGTCGAAGCTCTGAGAAGATGTCATTTTGTGAGCAGCGGAGGAAGCAGGCTCCCGGATGATGTGGGCGATTTCTTAACGGAGCGCGGCGTTCACCTCGGAATGCAATTCGGATCGTGAGTTTTAGTTTTCCATTCCCAGTGTTTCCTATCCTTCTATCATTTCTTTCTTCGTTCCTTCCGCTCGTATCATTCTAACCACAACCTCGTTATCTCTGGCCACTTGTTTTCGTTTCTCATTCTCGTCGCTTACATGGAGAGTTTCCAGAACAGAGACGGGCCTATTGATGAGCTCCGCGTACAGACCGCGGGAGGACAAGGCGTGGGACTACCTCAGGCCGCCTCCCCATGTAGTTCCCTATATACGGTTTGAGCTCGTTGACCAAGGCCAATACGAGTGCGTGGTGCTTGCCGGCCACAAGGGGAAAACCATGTCCAACTCGGATCGGCCAGAACCGAACTCGTGGCGCACAGGCGACCTTTTCGAGCCGCACCCCCAGATCCCCAATGCATGGAAATTTGTCTCCCGAATGGACGACCGCATCGCGCTCATCAATGGGGAGAAAGTACTGCCTCTCCCTTTTGAGAGCCGTGTCAGGGCGCATCCACTGGTCAGAGAAGCCGTCATGTTTGGTATTGATCGGGAAGTACCGGGTCTGCTGCTGTTCAGGGCTGTAGACGCGCACACGGATGGGCGACAAGTGAGCGATAAAGAGTTTATTGACCTTGTTTGGCCTGTGGTGATAGAGGCAAACAGCCAAGCGGAGTCCTTCTCTCAGGTGATGCGGGAGATGCTCGTCGTTGTGCCCGAGACGCGCGAATGTCCCATGACGGACAAGAACTCTATCAAGCGGGCGCAGATCTATCGCGAATTTGCCAAGGAAATTGAAGCCGCCTACCAGGCCGGGCTTCACGGCAGAGCGCAATGTCTGCGACTATCGGAATCGGCTCTAGAGGATTGGATAGTTGATGCGGTTCGATCGCAGGGATTCGCGATCCCGGATGCCTTCGCCGACTTCTTTTCCGCGGGCATGGACAGCCTGCAGGCCACTCGTCTTCGGGGACAAATTCTGCGCAACATTGATCTTGGGGGCCATGAGGAGCAATGCACGGCCATGATCGCGTTTGAGTGCGGCAACGCCCGAAATCTGGCTGAGAAGCTATACGCAATTCGCACTGGCATTGGCCACCAGAAGAGACAATCGCATGAGACCACGATGGAAATGCAAGCGTTAATTGCCAAGTATTCCAAGTTCCCTTCTTTTCCTTCCAGGGTCGCAGAAAACGTAAGGAAGTCGGATTCGAAAGTTGTGGTAAGTGCTTGACCGAACCTAATTGTAGCACAAACTACCGCACGGAATCTTGGCTGACCGACTGAATGCCTTTGTTTTTCATGGCTGTCTTTTAGGTGCTAACCGGCGCAACGGGCTTCCTCGGATCTCATATTCTCGCCGCACTGATATCGTCGAAGAAAGTACACAAGATATACGCCCTGATTCGCCCGCATCACAGAGTACCCGATGCCGCGGTCGCCTCATCTCAGCTAGCAGCTGCCCTTCAAAATAAAGGATTCGCAGACTTGCCGCTGGACAAGGTCATCTGCGTCCATCATGACTTGACCAAGGCGAACAACCTCGGTATCGAGCCACCGCATCTCTACGAAGCTGTCAAAAGAGAGGCTACGCACATCATTCACTGCGCGTGGGCCGTCAACTTTACGATAGCTCTCCCCGCATTTGAGCCGCAAATTGCAGGCCTGCACAATTTGCTTTCCCTCTGCATGCAGTCCAAGAACCGAGTATGTCTCCAGTTCTGCTCCTCAATCGGAGTCGCTCAGGCGATTCAAGGCCCGGTCGTGATCCCTTCCAGTGCTATGCCATCCCTTGACACGGGGGGAGAGCTCGGCTATGCACAGTCCAAGCTCGTAGGAGAGCGCATAATCGAGTCAGCCGTAAAGAATCATGGCCTTTCTGCCATGGTTTTGCGAATCGGTCAGATCGTCCCGGGGCGACGGCGGGGCGCAAAGCTCTGGAATCCCAGCGAGGCCATACCACTCATAATTCGAGCCGCAATGCAAGGGAAAGGCTCGATTGAATCTCTGCCCATCCTGTGTCCTGGTCGAGATGTATGCGACTGGATCGAGGCCGACACGCTGGCCGATACCGTAGTGCAGCTTGCTGGTTTGGATGCCGTCGAGGGAGACGGCGCAGATTCGTGTTGCGGAAGCAGTTGTAGGGATAGGGACAGCACATTCTACAATCTCGTTAATCCTCGTGCCTTTTCCTGGAAAAATGACCTCCTGCCTGCCCTACGCGACGCGGGACTTGTTTTCGACATCCTTTCCTGGCAAGACTGGCTGGATCGTCTGGCAAGTAGCACAGACGATCTATCGCTTAACCCCAGCAAGAAGTTGTTGGGCTTCTGGACGAAGCAGACGCAGCGCGAGGGTCCTCTCCGGTTTGACACGACTGTCTCTGAAGCAGCGAGCCCAGCGTTCAGACAATCGTTGCGCGTGCTGGATGGAGGGTTCATTGGGCAGATTGTGGACGCCTGGAGGAGGGTAGTCTGAGCTAAAGAAAAGGACCCGTTCGGAATCTGTAAGAGAAATGAATAGAATTAATAATTCCTGCCTCTTCGTCTACATGCCAATGTGTGTACATAAAGAAAAGAGAAGATGGGTGCCGTCTGTGTTCGGATTTGGACAAAGTGGGAATCGATTTTGCTACCGGGTATGTAGGTACCTGTACATAGCAACGAGCTCCCCCAGCTCCTCCACTTCCAAGTTCCACCCCATCTTGCAACCTCCGTCGTCACCATCCAGCACCAACATTGCAAGACACACAACACACACTCAAATCCTTCAGTCCCTCCCCACCCACCATGGCCAGTAAGGTTGATCGCATTGTCGCTCGGCTGCAAGAAAAGATCTCCCAAGGCGACTACTACGAAGCACAGCAGCAAACCCGAGTCGCGGCCTCGCGATACATCAAGACCAAGAACTGGGATGCGGCAGTCGACATCCTCGCCAATGTGGCTCAGTCGCTACTCAAGGCCGGTCAAGGCGGCAGCGGCGGCGACCTGTGCATCATGATGATGGATGTGTATAAGCAGGCGGAGCTGAAGCCCGAGGCTGCGGCCAAGGGCAGGATATTGACGTGTCTGCGGTTGTTTGATGCTGAGGAGCCCACGCGGAAGAAGTTTATTAGCGAGGCCGTGGGGTGCGTTTAATTATGTTCCTTCCAAAGATAGGGTGAAAACTTTGGCGGGAGATGGATGCATTTCTCAGCTACTGGTTGCACCCGGACAACAGAAATACATGGCACACATAGGAAAGCATGTTTGAGAAGAAGCTAACACAAATGCGAATTTCCAGATGGTCAGCCAAATTTGGCGACTTCCCAGCCGGAGATCCAGAACTGCACCACGTAGCAGGATCATTATACGCCGAAGAGCACGACACATACGAAGCAGAGAGGCATTTACTTCTTGGGACAAAAGATTCACCCGAATGTCTATTCAAGATGGAATATGCTTGGTACAAAGAAGGCGAGGCTCACCTCGCACCACACTTTGCGGGTCGAGCCGTGCTACCGTACTTGCTAGTCGGCAACGTCCGCGCCGCAAATACCTGCTACCGCCTATTCACCAGTGCTCTGAGTGACGACAACCCTGGCCTCGGCGTGCAAAGCGTGTCGAGCGCGAGTGCCGATATCCGCGTCTTCCCGAGCCTACCGCTGCTCAACTTTCTGGGCCTTCTCCTGCTGGCGATCCAGCGCGCCGCACCAGAGGTGTTCAAGGGCCTGGTGTCCAAGTACGCGAGGCAGATTGACGAGGCCCACGGATGGGCAGAACCGTTGGAAATGATTGCCGAGATGTACTTCTCCATTGCGAGGCCACGACAGAGCAATCCCCTGATGGACATGATGAGCGGTCTATTCGGCGGAGGTGGCGGTGGTGCTACAACTCAGCTACCGCGGAGGCAAGGCATTCGAGGCGTCGAAGCCCCTATCGCAGAAGGTCTAGATTAGACATACCCGAGCCGAGTGAGTGGTGAAAATAAGGATGGGAGCTGCAGATGAAGGCATCGAAGGCGCGAAGGGCATATTCGTTGATTCATTGATGGCGTTCAGATCACATGCATGGATTCTAGCCGGGTCGTAAAGATAATAGGAGGTCTGAAACAGCACCGTCTCGAAGAGTAAGACACGAATCACAATGTTGGAAACCAACGTTGTCGCATTTCGCGAATGGAATCATCACCGAAGCTGATCCTCCCGTTCAAACATCCAGTTGTCGTCTGCAAGAGCAGTAACTTTGTCGCGTAAGCTTGCACGAACCGCCTCAAGAAGCTCTGTCCGTAGAAAAATAGAAAGGAAAGAAGCGATTCAAAGTCAGCAAATTCGCATATTTTGGCACCCATATCTTGCACGCCTCAGGCCCTGCTCACCTTCTTGTTGATCCGGCGGCGCGTTAGTGTTCTCGCTGTGATGCTTCAAAGCTTCTGCCAGTCTCTGCCTCTCCTCTGCCCGATCAAGATTCCTGCGTTAATCAAATCACATTCATCTCTTGTGAGGCAAATACGGGAGAAAAGTGAGATAGGAATCATGAAAGAGAAATGATAGAACAACAGCAAATATGACAACAAGGACCATTAATAGAAACAGAGAATGGAGTGAACGAAGAAAAAAAGTTTGAAAAAAAAATTGTAACAAAAAAGTACGCACTCTCAGTCTCGTGCTTGTCTTCAACCTGCTCATCCCCATCCTCCATCTCCGGCGTCGGCGGATTTCCAAGCTCAATCTCGCCCTGCTGATTCCGCACCACAATGTCCGATGTGTCAGAGAGGACTTCGACGTCCAGACGCACCGTGTTTTCCGATGAGTTGGACGAGCCGGCTGTTGACATGCCCGTCAGCTGGCTACGGAAGAGGTTGGACCGGCCGCTGGCGGTGGCGGCGGCTGCGGCTGCGGCGGCTACGCGAGGGCGCGTGGTGGTGCCGGAGTGAGGAGCTTGGTTTTTGGAGTTCATGCTCGGGTTTGGGTTTTTTAGAGGTGTAGGCCGGAGGATCGCGTGTGATGATGTTGATGATATTGGCGTGATTACAGAAATGAGGCGTTTGAGATGGGTGGGCGAGCGGTGCGTGGCTAGTCAGAAAGAAATTTGGTTCGCGGACTTGAATCAGAGGCTGAAAGATTCAGTCTCAATATTTGTTGTGACTTGGGTTGTTATTTGCCGTTGTCGTGCTGTTGTTGTTGTTGTTGTTGTTGTTGTTGTTTCGCTGTCTTCGTGTTGTTGTTTATCCCAAAGAATAGTGGGCCGCCTCAGTGGTCACTGGTCACTGCGAGTCTGCGACAGCGCCACTGCCAACTGATGCCCCGTCGGCGGATGACGAGACAGAGATGTATCATGTGACTACCACCTACCTAGGCACTCTGCATCTTGACTCATCTTGCATCTTTGGCATAGCCACACGAATTCCTTTCAGTTTGGACGCGATTTGGTGGTGACTTTGCCATTCATGACACAACAGTCACGTCATTCACGCCAAACAGCGGTACAGCTCCAGCTGTTACAAGGGCCCAATTTCGAAACCTATTCCATTGCCGTCTGAAGCTAGGTCGCCGTAAACTACTCCTAACGACGATTGTAGGCACAAAAAGATAAAAGCATCGCTCGCATGATCAGCACATTGCCATATCGCCCAAATCATATCCCCCGCATCACGGTATTCTCCTTACACGTCTATGCCAACGGCCAAGACCACAAACTTCCATGCCCCCAAGCACCTGCTCAAATGACGGCGTGTTGGCCGCCCGTTCTAGATCGGTGGAGTTCATATCGAGAGGTTGTACGAATACTCGTCCTCCATGTTCTGACTGATCCAAAGCACGACAGCGCTGCGCAATTGTTAGCATAAAGGCCACTTTCGCACATGTCATGTCACAGAATTGGGCATCATGCGTACCTGGCGCCGACGAGCGCATTGCTGACCAGGTTCTCAATTCCCATGCTCAGCGCAGGCATACCCACGCCGGGAACGGCAAATTTGAGCACAAAAACAGTCACGCCCCCAGCCATTCCGCCGGCAAGGGCCGCAAATCCCATGAACAAGACCACTCGAGCCTTCCAGGCAACGCCAGATCCGCTATAGCTGAAGGAGTCGGCGCTGAGGCGCTGTTTTTCCACCGAGTTAATGATGAGCATACCCAAGCTGGAAAAGATCAGGGGCAGCCAGTCGACGAATTTGACGTGCACGTTGGAACCGTTCTTGGAGGACTTGGACCAGACGGCAGCATCGAGCATAACGTAGAAGGCGATCGAGAACTACACAAAGCCCGACGGACGTTAGCACATTCGAGCATTTCATCGCCAGTCTACGGCTGTACAGGTGCCAGCAATCGACAACTGCAAAGATCCTCTGGCGCAGCCAGGAGCGCAACGCGAAACGTACCAGAGCTCCCGAGGCGTAGACTCCCGAATTGCGCGCCCACACACGGTTGAGCCACTCGGGCCTGCGGAACTTCCACAGTCGATCCTCCTCCATGGTGTTCTTTCTGTGCGGGTGCGTGGGACGATGGAATCGAGGTGGCGGTCAGGTTCGCAGCTCCCGTGGAAGTGAGAAACGAACCGCTAATAGTTTGGAGCTCGAATGTGTGCCACTGCAAGTCAGTCTGCTTCTCGGGTGGATGACGAAACTCCGCGCCGGTCGTCACCGCCACAGCTTAGAAAGATGGTGTGTGCAATGTCACGTGCTCGACCAAGTTGAGCGGCTGAGCCTGTGGCGGCAGTGTGGCCAGTCACCAGTGACAACTTACAAGAGTGGAGGTAGGTACGGAGTAGGTATCTAATGTAACGACCCGAAAGTGGGCCCTTTGCAGGGTCGTTTTAAGCGACTGGGAAGTGCAACGGCGGAAGTTAGAGTGGGTCACCGCTGAGCCCACTGGCCAATGACGATTGCACCACTTGCCTGCCTCGACCCCTGCTGCTCTCCCGGCGCACGTCGGCCCGCTCACAATCCCCCGTTGCTCCGCCGCCTGGTTACAGCCGGGCGTCTTGGCGAGTCTAAGTCAGTTCTGAGTTTGGTCTTTGTCCTGACTCCTTGGCTGACCAAAGCCAGGGCGAAGGGCGAAGGGCGAAGCCATTCTTCATTCTTCAGACATCATACGAATACATACACATCTGCTCGGCCCATCTGGTCCCTTGCTGGCGGCCGTCTTTTTCTTGCATTATCCCGCGGTGTACTCCGTAGTTCTCTTGCTGTGTGTGTGTCTGCTCGGCCTGTCCGTGCGTTACGTACTGCCAACCAACGAGATCGACTGGACAAAAGAACTCCCCTCGCTCTACCCTTGTGCTGACGACTACCGACTCCCAGCGAGTCATCGTCCGCTGAAACATCTTTGTTACGACAAACGCTCGTTGCGTGCTGTCCATCATCGCCATGAGGCTCCTCGCCCTCCTCTCGACTGGATTCTTGGTGGCTTCGGCCGCCGCCCAGCAACAGTCCTCAACGGCCGACGCAACAAGCTCCTCAGTGTCCGCCTCGGACAAGCCTTCGTCGACCATTGCCAATACAGCATCGTCTGTTACCAAAGAGCCGACCACCGAAGCGACGAGCAAGATGTCCATCACCGGCGGGCCTCAAGCCAGCACTGGTGGCGGCTTGACCGGCTTCCCGACTCTGACAGGTCCTGGTGTTATTCCTACATACCCTCCGGCGAGCGTCCCACCCACCAAGAACGCTCCATTCATGCATCAGTCCACTCTCCCCGATGGCACCGTCTTTATCGTCGTAGGCGCCATCTTGGGTGCCTTGGGCTTGGCTCTGCTTATCTGGCGCAGCTTCGCCAGCCTCATGCTTCACCGATCTGTCGAGCGCGCTGCTCTGGCTCAGCACGTCAGTGACGACAAGACCAGCTTTCCTGCACCACCTGCGCCGTTTTACAAATACTCTGATCAAATGTCGTCCATGTCCCTGGGCGGTCTTGGAGGTGCGACTTCAGCTGCCTCCGCCGGCCGTGGCGTGCGCAGGGCGAATCGTGCTTCTGTTCCATCAGGTACACCGAGCCAGTCCAACTTGTTCTTCTCTCCAACCGCTGGCGCTGGAGCGGGAGCGGGAGCCCCTTCGAACCGTGCATCTGCCTTTTTACCGTCAGGATTCTATGCCGCGGGTACCAGCTCTCCGGGAGGTGGCGACCAGACCAACTCGATCGGCCTGTCCAACCTCCGACCTAATTCACAAGGTCACTATGCGAATCTGTCTCGACACAACATGGACGTCACCCCTCCCGACTCTCCACAATTTGTAGCCCGACGTGACCTGAGCGCGAGTTCGCTCGACATGAATCTCGCTCCGGGTCAGCGTCCTCCGAGCGCCTACCTTGACGATCTTCTGATGGATGATCCTAGTGCGCTTCCACCGCGCCATATGCCGCCTTCGTCGGGCCCTCGACGTGCGGGCAGCCCTGGAAATCGCTTTTAACGTATGGTCTTTGCGTCTCAGGTGTTGAGTTCCAGGCGTTATTTGGATGGCCAGCGAATTCTTGGTTTTCTTTTCTTTTCGTGTTGCATCGTTGGAAACACTCGTCGAATTTGGGCACCACAAGTGGATTTGTGAGGGTGTTCCCCCTTTTGATTTATGCAGACATCGTATAGAACACTCGTCAAATTCGGCAAAGCACCGCATGTAGATTTGGAAACACTGAACAAATTCAGGAAATCATCGTCGTTTGAATTTGTCGAGGGTAGCCCTCATTTCACATTTGTATCGTTAATTAGAGCGCTCGTTCGATTTGGAAAGACACTGAATCACAGTCTCGTCTCGAAGTTGAATTTGTATATTGTAATGTTGAATCTAACAATACTAGCCAGAGTTTTAACATCGATACCATGGGAGTAATACTAGTCGATGCTGTGGCCAGAAGCCTCGGCCAACATTCCATTTCCCACACCCTCTGTCTACCTACCTTGATACGGGAGCCTGCTCACCAGGTCACCGCAATAGTGGCAGATTAATTTAGAAGGGCATCTCCGTGGACCGTTGTTCACGATTCTCCATGCATCTGCGAGGAATGCCCTGCAGGCCTCGTCGCTCGCTCACCCGAATGGCAGAACTTCTTCAATCAACCATGAAGTCAACAGACTCCTGAGTCCTAAGAATACGTCGTCTTTGGCACTCTTCCTGGTCTGGTACTACTTCTCGGTCAACGTCGTATTAGACACTTCATCTGTCGGATACATGAGCCCGGCTTTCGTCTCAACAGGCCTGCCCGCGACTTTTTCCACAAAAAAAAACGTCCTTTTATTGCCTTACATCAAGGCTCGACGCTCTAAGTCGCGAGCAATACTGCTCTTACAAACTAAAACTATTGCTCTCGACTGGTGTCTCTAGAACGCGAGGCGAGGGCTTCGAGAGAAAGCCTCACACTTGAACGCTGTACAGAACGAGAGATTTGAAAGACGTCTTACCCTATATTTCTCAACTTCCACCACCCGCTCAATCGTGATCAGGCACCCGTATCGGCTTTCCCGATGTCAGGATCTGACTGCGTCTCGGGTTCGAACCTGTGTTCGTCCTAGTACTTGCCGTTGAAGCCATAAGGAGACAACGCTTGGACGCAGGCGTCATCTCGAGTGCCACTCCGTTCTAGCACCAGCACCAATCTAGCTATTCAAGGTGTCGTCTTCTTATGGCTTCAAAGGTACTAGGACGCATACAGGTCGGAATTGAGATACAGTCGGATCGTACTATTGGGAGTGTTGATACGTACCTGATCAAGATTGAGCAAGAATCACGTGTGGGAATGAAAGGTCTTTTCTAAGCCTCAGAGCTTTTTTTTCGGATCTGAGATTGGCTCTACAGAGGCGGCACTCTTAATCAATGGCCCTGCCAGAAAGTTCCGCTTCGGCAGAGGTAGAATCAAGGTCAAGTTAGAGCTTTTGGGGCTCAGAAGAGGGCAACCACTCATTCAATCAACATCTTTTCCAATTCTGCCGACGCATGCAATCTATCTGGTGAGACTGATGACCGACGACACACAGGGCGAGGCGCAAGTTCTCGCTGTGCATCACTTTCTTGTCCTGGGCTCCACGTTATTGGGTTTGACTCTTCTTCGGCGCTGTCAACCGCGAAAAGCCTCGAAAAGACTGGGTTGCTAGCAACGCTATTCCTCTTCAAGAAGATGCAAGTGGCCTGGTGTCCGTGGAGGAAAATGCGGACTTGGAAGATCGGCTGGTGGGAGAAGCAATGATAGCACATAAGCAAAAGTTCGAGACGAAAGAGTGACGGAGTCTGCGTGTCTGTCTTGTGGCGGTCTTATGTCTAGGAGATGAAGAGATATGGATGGGGTATCCCGATCTTATGTGAGCGATCCAACGGTCCAGCGCCTTTCTCGAACTCAGCAATGAGCGGAAATCTTTGATTTCGTGTACGGCGAGGAAACTGCCTCGAGTTGGCGTCACATCAGACCTTATGAATGCCGAGCGTGGAAATTGTTGCGCGATGAACTATCGAATCACTCGTTGATACTGTCTGACTTTCCTCTCCTCGCGTACGATCGAATGGCGATCGTTGGCCCATGACACACACAGAGGGCTAATACAGCATGGCATCTTGTTGAGCGAACAAAGTCTGCAGTTTCCTCTCCTTGACATTAGGCGAGCCTCTGAACAGCCAAGGGGTCGCAGTACTTAAGTACCGCGCCTCTGCCCTTGTGTAGCGGGATCTGCGACTACGTACTGCCGTCAAATGCATTGGTAACGCGACGCCAAGTTTGATAGTCTTGTGCGGCCATTCTTGTCAACATCAGCTTCAACGCGTTTGTCTTTCTTTTATTAGAATTAGAATGTGCCATTCCCCTTGCTTTCTCCGGGGACGCCGCCGCGATCCAGGAAGGCAGCCTGTAGTCACCTGCAAGTATGATGGCGAATCGTACGAAAAATTAAAAACCTTCATCATGGACCTGGACACGAACTTCCAGCCCCCCCCCCATAATTTCATGATCCTTCTTCAGACATCTGTAGCTTCAGGCATTCATGTGGAACGTGACTGCTCGAACTTGACCGCCTGTTTCTTCGCAGGCAGCAATCGTGGTCTGGATCGTGACTATGATCGTCGACGCTTCGTCCCTGGCTGTTCTACCGGGTTGTGCATGTTGCCGAACACGATGATGTCTTCTGCGCTGCTGCCTTGCCTCAACATACTGTCCCAATTCTCGGGGAATCCTTTGCTGAGAATCAAAGTTCGAAATTCAGGCATGAGGCTGTTTAGAAACAGGCAAATGCTGACTTTCTGGTCAATTTCGCCCGGGTACAACGCTAGCTCTGATTGCCACTGGTCATGATATCTCGTGAAGGGTTGATCTTCCATTTGCCACAAGTCGCCTAATTTCTTCAAGACGTCCAGGCAACGCATGTTCTCGTCGGGCGTATTTGGTATCTCTGCGAGGCGCATCCTCAGGCGCTCAATGTGCTCTTTCTTCTGCTTTATGCGCAAGGCTTCCTCCAGTTTCTCGATTCGGCGGTCCAATTATTCTTCCTCATCCATCTTGATCAAGGGCTTCGGACTATCGGGACGTGGTTCATCGATCGGGGTGTTCATGTCGCTTGTGGTGCGGTCGTCAAAGCTGTAGTCGACGTCCGGTATGTCTCCTGCAAGATTGCGGGTGGCTTAGGGGGTGTTCGTTCGCGATTGAGAAAGCTTGGCCTAGCCAACGGTCTGTATCTCCTAGTAGAGAGAAGACAGATCAAATTGTCAAGGCTTGGGAGTTCGCAACGTGAAGGCTGAGGGCAAGATGTCAGAGGTGCTTGTAAACCGGTACCTACCTGATACATAGGCAATGAGAACATACGGTATGTGCCTAGGTAAGCTCTGTACTGTCTGAGTAGTAATACTTCTTGATTACAGCGGCAAAAGACCAAATGGTTTCTTTTCCTGTGCCCGCGGGAAAATACGGCACATCTTTGAACTTGAATTCTTCACAACCGCTGCAGAAAACGACAATAAACCCATCTCATCCCATTATTGATAAATTTCATCAGGCTGCATCACAAGCTGACAATCGAGTCTCACCACCTCCATCAAACTTGCGAGAACGATCCTACCAATCAGGAAAAATGAATACATAGATGTCTCTTACGCGACCGAGAGGATGGGAGGATTTGAATCGACATGCTCAGTGCTCGCACTACAAAGTCTGGCACTTGGGAGAAACTGGATCTAGATCACCCAGTTTCCATCCGGGTCAAGCCAACGCGTCCTCAACTTCCCGACCCATCTAAATACGATGAAGCATTCAGCAACAAGTCTCGTCCAGGGTCCTTCAGAGCTATCAGACCAGGGCCACAAGGCTTGCAAAAGGGACTTGTTTAATGAGGATGTGTTTCTCATGCATTACAATGGTGACCTCAGAGCATACGAGAGGTAACAGAAGAGAATCTGGGAGTTGACTGCGCTGATCCAATCAACAGTATCACTGTATCTACAGCGCAAGTGCTGCCTTCGGATATCCAATCTCAAAATCGAAGTTGGGGTAGATGATTGTGAAAATCAACCACCCCAAGCATCTCAACAGTAGCCTTCCATTGCCAAACTCGAAAAGGGGAGCGACCACCGTATCGAAAAAGAGCGAGCACGCGAACGATATCACGCCGCCCTCGAGCCGATACGATACTCAGACAACTGGGCTACATGGCTTACTGAAGACGACTGAGCCTCTCCAGATGCAACAGCACATTTTGTCCCCGAGGCTATCAAATCGTTGCAGTCACGCGGACTTCTTTCCCGCAGTGGCAAAGGGTAGCACTATGTGGGTTTCCGTGCGCCAAGAGATAGGGAGCTTTGAGCCCCTCACATCTAGAGGAGAGATCAAGGAACACTTCGTAGAACACATGACTATTTCTAATTTTCTTGGACCATGGAATCAGAGGGCTGGCGACTTTGCTGCAGTTGATGATGCTTCAACTCTCGCGGAAGCTGGTGCAGCCACCCAAGGTAGCAAGAGACTGCTGAAAGCGCGCTATCTACAAAAAGAATGCGCAACAAATGCCATGGGAATCAAGCCTCAGGTCATCAAGTACGCTGGAAGCAAAGGCGCAGCATGTTCTCAACGCCATCCGATCGAGAACTGTATTTACCGCACGAAGATCAAGCTCCTGCATGGTGACGCCCAAACGGAGCCATAAGGCGAGCGTCCTATTCGAACTATACTGAACTCGAACGAAAGGTCGAAAATATGCAAGAACTGCACGACGGATCTCAAGGATACTGTCGAGACCAACGAGAAACGATGCGGAAACTGGCAGAGCAGAATCAAGCCCTTCAAGACGCAAGCAGTGTAAGATGTCTTGTTCGAACGAATTATGGTCGATGAATAGCCCATCCTCTATCCATCCCTTCTAGGATTAGTATTCGTAACTCGGGTCCAGACATCTTCCACTTGGCCTGGGTCAGGTATCCTGGCCGAGCGCCGCCCTTGGTATCCCAATTTCATGAACGATCGCATACTGCTTTGCGTCTCGAAGTGCTTTGTTGTCCTCTGTCAGCTCCCGAACTATATCGTTGGTCTCTATCGTATCCTTGAGACCCGCCTCGTTGAGTCCTCGCGTATGATCGACTTTTTATTCATCCTCGGTGTATATATAATTCGAGCAGGACGCTCACGATAGTCCCAGTACTGGTTTCTACCCGGCCTTGTCGAGGGCTGCTCGCAATTTTTGGATCTTCGCGTCTCTGGACAGTGGTCTTGGGTCCTGTACACAGAGTAAAAGTCCACGCAATGAGCCTGGCTGGCAATATTTTGGGATGGTTGTGGTATGAGAGCACAAAGGCTGCGGTCCACCTTATACGAGAAGGCTCCAAACTATACTACACTACAACTGGCCAACGTTTCATGAGATCTATACCCGCATCATCTTTCCGCAACGGAGTCGTACCCTCAATTTGAATGCCGGGCGTCTCTCCTCCAGAGGTAAATAGGCACAAAGGTTGTGCCATGTCAGATGACACTGTCAAACTTCAGGGGTACTCAGAGGGTATGAGCGCCAGGCGGTGAAACAGATTGCGAAGAAGCTGAGGTTAAAAGAACCGGTTGTACACAAGCTGGAGTCATGACCGAGGTCTTTCGAGGCAAGCTTAACTCCTGAGTAAGGAGGCAGCAATGCAACAAGTCTTTGCGTATCTCGTCAGCTTCATCAATTATGTGTTACTACACCTGGCAGACACGTCGTAGAAAATCATGCTTACAGCGTCTGAATCCAAAATCACTTGGCTTAGCACCTTGATATCTTTCAGATACGGATCGTCCAACATATATCGCATCTGAGTACCGTCATGAGCCATATAATTATGTAGGCTGTAGCACGAGTCATTTCCATCACTTCTCAATTCGTAACTACAACATCTTGTCCATTCCTGTAGAATCTAGTCCCCATCGTGCTCAACATGTACCCTCATGAGTCATGACCTATCCCGCCCCGCCTCCCTTATATCCTCCCCTCGAATCCCACTCCGATCACACATCCCCCTAAATATACCTCCCCTCTCCCACAACCCCAACGGCGTATCCATCTCCGCAATCCTCCCCCCATCCATGACACAAATCCGATCATACCCAATAATAGTACGCAGCCGATGCGCAATACACAACAGCGTCTTCCCCTCAAACGCCGTAGCCATCGTCCGCTGAATCTTGTCATCCGTCTCCATGTCCACCGACGAAGTCGCCTCATCGCAGACAATGATCCGCGAGTTTCGCACAAGAGCCCTCGCCAGAGCCATAAGCTGTCGCTGCCCCAGCGAGAAATTCAAGCCATCTTCTTCCACGATGCTATCCAGCGTGATGCGAGATCCTTCCACCCCCGCGCTTGCCCCTTGGCCCTGGCCCTGGCCCTGGCCCGCGCCTGGGCGGTCCTCACCAAGTGGAAGAGAAACCTCGGGAGGCACAAGATCGGCTTGCCGAAGCGCAGAGCTCAATTCCAAGTCAGTATGTTCCTGAAACGGGTCTAGATTACTCCGCACCGTGCCCTGAAAGAGCGTCGGATCCTGCGGAATAATCGCCAGCCGGGATCGCAGATCAAACAAGCCCATTGTTGCGATGTTAATCCCATCAATCGTGATACTGCCCCCTGAGATTTCCACCAGCCGGAACAGCGTACTCATGATGGAGCTCTTCCCCGCGCCGGTCCTGCCCACAATACCGATGCGTTCCCCGCCGCGGACATGCATCGAGAGGCCCTGCAACACGAGGGGCAGATTCTCGCGATACCGCATCTGCACGTTATCAAAGACAATCTCTCCCTTCTCCGGCCAACTCTCCCGGATATCCACCGTATGCAATGGGGCTTCTTCTTCCAACGCCGTGCCATAATGCCGCAGCCTCTCCACGGCATTCATCCCATTCTCCACCTCGGCGAGTTGCCGGATCGAGAATTGCAAGATCTGTACAATCGAGAGGATGTAGCTGAGGACGAGGCCGCTTATGGAAGGGTTGACGTTGAAGCGCGATGTGACCACCAGAATCGCAACTGTAAAGACAAATGCAATCCCTACCAGATCCAGCCGCAGAGACAGCCACCTCTGGTTCGAGAATGTCAAAAAGTAGGCACTGTCCATTTCGTCAATCGCGTCCCGGAGCTGCGTCACGAACCGTGCTTGTAGGCCATAGGCCCTAATGGATGCCACCCCGCTGAGCCCTTCTCCAAACCGGGCAAAGACGTTCGAACGCAGCACCGATTCAAAACGCTTGACTTCTCGAGCCGACGCTCTGTAGTACGATGCTGAGAAGACAAACAGGCACGATAGAGGCACCAGCGCAATGGCAAACCAGGGAAAATACGCAATGATGAGCGCGAATATCGCAATAACCATCGCTACAGTCAAGAAGAAGATGCGAATTGCATCCGCCAAATTGTTGTCTGTGACGTCTACATCCTGAGAGAACCGATTCGTGATGCGGCCCAGGGGCGTGGTATCAAAAAAGGACATTGGGGCGCGGAGGACCCGATGGACTGCATCTCGAAGCATGACTTTGCTGGATTTGGTTCCTAGGACGGAGAGCGTGACCGAGAAGAGGAACATGAGGAGGGCTTGGATGGCGCCGAGGGCGGCGTAGATGCCAATGTACATGCCTGTGGAATAGCCGAATTTATCGGATGTCCACCATGAGAGCCACAGCCCGGTGGCGAGATTGGCGCCCTGGGAAACAATCAGGATCGCCAGTACGAGAGGCGCGTTGAAGATGCTACCCGAGGCGCGGATATATGCACCGTATACGGACCAGGGAACGCTAGCCTGCGCTTTTTCTTCTTGTTGCATGAGGGCCGCGCCTTTTTTATTCGCTCCTCGCTTCTTTCTCTCATCAGCGAGGTCAACGGGCTGGGGCGCCTCTTCTTGTTCTTCTTCTTCTCCGTCAGACTTGTCCGCCCCCTTTTCCTCGATAGCGGTTGTTTCCATGAGGACCTGGAAGCCCGTGTGCTCCCGCATTAGGTTCTCAAACGTGTCAATGGCCTGGATCTTGCCGCCGTCCATCCAGATGATTCGGTCGCAGCGGCTTAGTACCCAAAGCTGATGCGTGGCCAGGATGCGGCACTTGTCTTTTAGGAGGCCTAGGATGGCATTGTCGAAGATGTGTCTTCCGACGTGGGCATCCACCGCACTAAGAGGGTCGTCCATGAGGACAATGTCGGCGTCAAAGTAGATGGCGCGAGCAATATTCAGTCGTTGCTTCTGGCCGCCGGATATGGTGATGCCTCGCTCGCCGATTTCCGTTTGGTCTCCATTGGGGAGCATATCGACATCTGCTTCTAGTGCGCACCTGTAAAAATAATAAGGTTAGAAAAGCCCGAGAAAAGCACGAACATGACTGAAAAAAGTGTGGCTTACGCTCTCACGACCTCTCGATACAAGTCACGATCCATCTCTTTTCCAAACGTTATGTTATTCTGAAGAGTCGTATTTTGTATCCAGGCATACTGAGGACAAAATGCGCGCGAAGCACCGTATACGACGTCGCCATTGGTCTTCCGCATATCACCCGCCAGGGCAGCAAGCAAGGAACTCTTGCCACTACCGACTGTTCCGATAACAGCAATCAGCTCATCTCGCTTGATCTTGAAGTCTATATCGTGTAGCTGGAAAGGTTCCCGTTCCTCCACCAAAGTACTGGCAGTATCCTCTTTGTCCTCCTCCACATTCGCAGTCGATGCCTCCGAATGTGCCCTCTCTTGATCTGCAAGAGTCTGAGCAGCGGAAGCAGCAGAAGGAGAAACGTCTGTTGCGTTTTTGCTTTCCTTTCGACCGGCCGCTGACCCAGGTGGTTCCCCCTTTTCAGAATTCTGTGTCGGAGTCCTCTCCCAAGTGAAATCAGCCTGGATCGTCTCCACAGCATATTCACCATCCGGTTTGTGTATGACATCCTCCTCTTGCTCCTCCTGCATGAGAAACTCCTCAATCCGCTTCATAGAAGACCACGCATCAGTGACCTGGCCGAGAACTAGAGGAAGGAGATTTAGCGGCAGGCGCAGGGCGTTGAACAGGGCGAGCGATGAGAATACTTCAGCCGGCCCAAGACCGTGACTCGTGACTGAATACACTATAAACGAGACCATGGATGCAAAAATCGGCATGGACATGCTGACGGCGTTGATTGCATTCCGAATAGCCAGCAGCACCTGAATGGAGTGGATTTCCTTGGCTCGGAACTCACCCAGCCGAGCGATAAAAGCCTTTTCCCATCCAAAGTACTTGACGAACCGGACAGACTGCACAATCTCTTGCGTGAGAGACACACGCTGATCTGTAATCTTGTTGATAGCCTTTCGGCGACGGAATAAGCTCTGCATCGCCTTTGTGATGGCTGGGACACCCAAGATGAGAAGCGCAAATCCAGCCAGTGCACTATACGTCAAGTTGATGAGCAGCAGCACCAAAGTAATGATGACCGCAATGGGAGAAGACCAAGTCATGTGGAAAAGAGCGCAGGCCTGATCGATACGGTACGTATCAACGCTCATCAGATTAACAATACGGCCATTTGCCCATCCCAGCCCATCTTTCTCCAGCTTATCTTTCTTCCCTTTCTTGTTCTTCTTGTTCTTCTTCTTGCTTATCTTTCTGGTCTTCTCGTCATCATCTGCCTGTTCGGCCCCCGGCATCGTCAGGGATTTCGTGTCACCAGCTTTGGCCCTCCCGGAGAGGACCATGGCTTTTTCGTAAATGAAGGCGATCAAGACTGCTCGGCTCTGACCACCCATCATCATGCCCCGGAAAATATAATGGCTCACGCAAAACGCCTGCAGCAGCTGCATGGCCGTGACACCCAACGCCAGACCGATTCCATTTTTCATGGGTGGCGCGGGTGTGCCGTTCGCATTCGCAGCGTAGGCGTCGACGGCGAACTGGATAAGAAAACGGAGCGTAAATGGCGACACGACTTGGAGAATCGAGTTCAGTAGGGCGCAAAGGCCTCCGAGCCAAAACTCAAACTTGAACGTTTCGAGGAGAGACCAGAAGAGGGGATTCTTGTCGCCATTTTTGACCCGTCGCCTAAAGGATTCTTGTACTTTGTGCGTAAGTGGTTCAACAGCTCGATCTGGGTTGACGTGCCATATATCTCCCTGTGCCAGCGGACGTTTGTACCCTGTCTATACATGTGTGCATGATGTCAGATTAGCGATTATTACTTTTGAGGTTGTCCGGACCCGATGCCTCGGACCCGATGCCTCGGACCCGATGCCTCGAACCCGGGCAGGTTTCACGATTTACCCGGATCCATGGTGTAAAAGGTGTGGGTGCAAGGGAGGATATAACGGGGTTTCCTTCCCGAGTATCGGTCCAGTTCCACGTGCTATGTAGTATGCGCTCACCGTCATCAGAGGGGTCATCCATTGAAAGGTCAATTTACTGAAGAAACCCGCGTCGTGCTCTCTTGAGGCAATTCGCTCTTCGGGCACGGGGGGAATACGCCCCCATCGTAGGGGATTCTTCTGTTTATACCACGGCTTCGATGGCGGTGGCTGTACCGTCGAGGGCGCGAGTGTCAGTTGGCTTGCATCGGTGGCATTGCTCTTGGTCGCGTTGAGCGCATTCTTTCGGCTTGTTGCATCCTCGGGCCCTTGATCGAGACTATTTCTGGCCTTGTCGTCGCCGATGGCTTCGTTGCCGACATCATGGCCATGATGAAGCTGTTCTTCATCGCCGTTGGATTGTGGGTCGTCGTGGCCGCCGGTGCGCTGCACTTGCACTGTAGGAGCCGTTCCCGCAGCCGCCACATCAGTCGCTCGCAACTCCTTCCTCTCTGGCGGATCCGCCATTTTAGCGTTTGCTTCACTGTCTGGCGATTCAGAAACCGGCAGAGACAGCAAAGAAACAACAAAAAGACACAGCAAGACACGCAGAGATGTGGGCTTCGACAGAAGGCAAACGCGCAAGAAACGGGCATGTACGCCTCTTTATTCCAACCTGAGCCGCTCTGGGCTGGTCTGAGCTGCCCTTGCATCAAGCCATGAATCTGAGATGGGCCAACGGTAACCGTTGGACTGTCATGATGATGCCCACTGTCCACATGGGAGCGCCACAGAGCAACGAGGCGAAGAAAGGGCCACCAGTGACCACGCAGCAGCTTTCGGCTTCGGCATCGGCATATTGAGGGATGCGCGTCCCACACCGCAATTGCTCATTGCCATTTTGGTTTGCTGATGCTGCTCCGTTCGTAAAGCTGTGTTGCCTGTATGAGTCCCATGGACGGGCTACGGAGAGTTGTTTTACCAACCAACGGCCAGAAAAAAAGTCTTGGCCGACGAGGGCGATTACCGATACAGTTCAGGGCACCCAATCGGCGCAGTGCGCGCCCGGGAGTCCGATGCTTGATAATCATCGTGTTTCTCGTTGCGTCTTCATGTACTGTAGCCTGTACAAAGTACTGTAGGTACATAATCGTTGATTACGAGTGGTCACTGGTGGCGCCGGTAACCGGCTTGATCCCCACGTTACATACAAGACGTCTGGGGCTAGTCCGGCGTCCTGGATGGTGCTGTCATCGTTGTCATCTCGTTTCGATACAATACGATAGTCTGATTCCCATTCCACTTTCGAAGCAACATGGTTATTGGCCGTACTGGAAGTCTGGAACAGGGGGTCAAGTCAGCATTGGCTCTTGACGACATGAAAAACCAGGGTTCAGAGCCCTTGTTTTCATTTCAGTCTTTGCCAGTGTAGCTATGTATGAATTTTCAAGGTGGAGAGCGCAATGTCGAGTTGAGGCTGCCATGGGATACTTCACATTTAGCGGATTGGGTGAAGCTGTGAACCCGGGTGCAGCCGTCAGGAATATATCTCAGGAATCTGATGCCTGCTCGCCCGCTCGGGCATTTGATCATTATTTTTACATAGCCCGATACCTTTTTCCCCAGCCGAGGCACTTCTCGATACGATTGGCTGGCCTCGGGTCAATTTCCCCGGGCTGTCCTAAAGTGGGGCTTGTCTCGTCACATGGACAAGGGTCGGATGAGAGGCTGTAACCACGCATATGTACTCCGTATAATCAATCATACATAAGGTTACTGACAAGTTACGAGTAGACAGCAGTATGGAGCTTGGAAACCCAATTATACACAGTTTTCTCTCACTACATGACCAAATAGGTAGCGAAATGGCAGCTCCCCTTTGACCATTCGAAGTAGGTTTTAGCACTTGTGTCACCGTAGATTCTCCCGAAATGCACAGGACGCGATAGGACGAACTGTGGCGTGACAAGAGAAAATCCCCTCCCAAGTTCCAACCGCATGTATACATGAGAAGACGAAACCGGGTAGTGATCAGACTCATTCACATACCATATCAAATCGAAATCTTTCTTGCCCCAACACGCATTATAATCAGGGTATACCCTGCTACATATGTACTGAGTACCTGAGATGCTATGTCCCTAACGCCAAGTATCGAGTAGATTCTGCAACATCTTCGTTGCCGCTACCGTATGAGCGCGCAAAGTCATAACAAAGCAAGCCTTGCTTATAAAATTTCGGTGCCCTCCGTAAAGCGGCTCCGCGCGGCGTCCTCTCTCTAGTGCATGCGTTTTGCATTGTCGTCCCGGCACACGGCCAGAAAGCAATCCGCCGCCTCAGCCCGTCACGCCTTGCCTAGATATATAAACTTTCAAGGGGTAATTGTGCTCTCAACGTGGCTTCTGTATGTGTATGTGCGTGTGTGTATGCCATCTTCGAGCAATCATCAACTTTCTGCGAATGTGCCATTGAACAACCCGACACCCATTCATCAAGTCGGTTTAGCCACTTTACGGGGCTCACTCGCCCCCGTCTCAGGATCCTTATACTCCTTCCAACTAACAGGGACCATATCATTCCCAGCTTCACTCGTCGCCATAATCACACCGAGTTCGTTCGAGGCCGTCGATAAGTAGTAGTTGGCTTGATCTCCGAGAGATATCTGCGAATTCGTCAGTCTCACTCCTTCGCTCCGTGGCCTTTCCACCGATGTTGGAAATCATCCCTGGTACATACCACCTGCGCCTTCACAATGTCCCCCGGCTTAAACGACTCGTGAATCTTGACCTTGTCCTTCTCTGTGGCGCGCACATCCTGCACGCGAATAACGCCCTGCCACTCTGTCTGAAGTACCGTGTCGCCAACCTGTTGAATCACGACAATGGCTTGTTTGGGCATGAGACGCACCACGCGGGCGAGCACCACATTTTGGACGTCGGGCAGGATTTCTCGTTTACGACCGTGTCGGGCGACGGAGATGGTGGCTCGTTCTTCGGGCGCCGGGGCCGTGATTTTGTTGAGTCGCTTGGCTGGACCGGGGGGTTTGGTCGGTACGGTGATGGTCACTCTGCCGAGGATAGACGACGCGACGCTGTCTTGGTAGATGTGTGTGCCGGGGCCGGCGAGATATTTCGATGCCGGTCCGAGGATCTGGCCGGGTATGGCGACGGATGGTGTCTCGTCGGCGGCCATTGTGAGGGTAGACGAGCGTTGAGGTGGCCGTCAGTGGTCACACAAGCAGAAGAAGGAGTTTCGGGAGGATCGGTTGCGGCGGTCACGGTACCGAAACTGGCATCCAATGGCAGAGATATTCGATGAAGGCGCCGCGAAGTTTGCTTTGTTTGGCACGAGAGCTTTCAAGTTGGGACTCGGGAGAAAACTTGCGAAAGGTGGGGCGGGACGACACGATCCTGATCTCGGGTTATTCCCGACTCCACGCATGCGGCATTGGGCCCTCAAAACTTGGACTCGTAGACCGCCTGTTCTGTCTTCCACTTCTGATTGCCATTGGATTGTTGGGCCCTCATGCATTGAAGACTTGAGATGACTTCATCGTGAACCCTGGCGCTCGGCACTGCCAGCAAACTTGCCTGTCGTCATTTCCCCGATCTGATAACCTTGGCCAACATTGCATTGCCATGTGATATAGGCCCAGCGCCGCACCAAGACGTCAGTCGGCTTGCAAAGATACCCCCGGAAAACGGCAAAGGCCATATCGTGGGGACCTCGTGTCGGCCACAAGCATGAAAGAACCCCACGTAGGGTCCGACAAATGACGTATCTTGTCCAAGCAGTGGCTTCACACGAAGATAACGACATAATGACCGCAACACAAGAGCTCGATGAGTTGGGTCGCACAAGTTCTCCGAGTGCCTCGTCCTTGATGAACCCTCGTCGGTCTGTGAGTGCGACTTGTCGAAAGGGCGCATCCACCCTGGCTCTTCCCAGGCAATCAGCATGCTCGACGATCGCTCACCGACCACAAGCTGCGGCGCCCAAGATGATTAAAATGCGTAATATGTCCATCATTTGAGAAGCGAGAGTATCAGTCTGTACAATGTGCCATTCCCCTCCTCTTCCTCCTCTGATCACGGCTAGGCGGTAAAAGCTCACTGCCCCTGCCAAGGATCTCTCAGTTCTAAACCATCCCATATCGAACATATCATCTCATCCCGTCGCTGGCTGGCCCACGCGGCGAACCTTGGCAGCCCACCTCAAACGATCGCGCTTATTAACTGGCGACATCTCGCTTCGCTCACGTCACCTAATCCGTCAGAAGTTGAGCTTGGAAAGCTTCCAATGCATCCGCCCCCACGAAGAGGGCAAGACAGTGGACCTCCCTTGCCAGCCCATCATCGAGGATTTCACAACGACGACGACTACGACTACGGCTTTGATTACCGCGCATCGGCCCGTGGCTCCGGCGGTCGATATGACAGGAGCCGTTCCGTCCAGCCTTTGCCACCTCCGGCATACATTGCCTATGACACCCAACGAAGGCCAAGTGAGCCAGTCGATCATGTCAAACACCGTCGGGGACGGCATCCAACCCGCGAACCCATCTATTCCAACCTAAGGGACGGCCCAGGGCACGGAACTAGTGCTGTTAGTCCTCCCGCGCGCGGATATGACGATCTACCGCGTGCCAGACCTCACTCGCCTTATTACTCTCAAGGCCGCTTGCACACGCATGATAGACATGAGCGTCGCGATCGTCCATCAGCACCAGCACCAGCACCACCCAGCCGCCATGTCAGGGAAGCGCGTAGCGACACCAGATCATCGAGGAGCAAGTCCGTCCCGTCAGCATCACACCCCGAGCGAAGCCGTGAGAACACAGGTACGCCCTGGTGGCAAAACCCCATCGTACGCGCCTGTGCCGTGACGGCCTTGACAACAGGTCTATCCGCCGCCTTGGACACCCGTGGCGACCCCGGGAAGTGGAACGGGGCCAAAGGCGCCAAAGTTGCCGTAGCCACGGTTGGAGCCGCGGTCGTGGATGGGTTTCTGGGGCAGAAGCACCCTGATGGACTGAGACATAAAGCCATGAAGAAGGGAATGGAGGCGGCCATGAATGAAGCGGAGAAGAAGATGCACAAAGGAGGCGATGCAACTGGGGAGGCCAAGGAAGACGATAGGCGAAGTCGCAGCACCAGACGGCATGCTCCGACGCACCACCATGGTGATGGGAGGAGACATCGAAGCCATGATGGGGGTGATCGGCGGAGACGGGTGTATTGACTTGGTACTACCTGTAGGAGGGGATTGCGTTTACTGATAACGTTTGAAGGCTGAACGCTAGGAGCCGTAAGTTACCTAACTCATCAAGCTGTGGCCATGGTTGAAGCAAAAATGGCTTCGTTTGCAGGGATCGTTGCGAAAGATGCCTGGGTATTGCCGCCATTGTTATTTATGGCGCAAGAGTGCCGAATTTTTCTGTCCAATAGCATCAGGAAAGGGAGAAGAAAGTGATGGAAGAAATTGCATTTAAGTTTTAACGGATAGGTACTCCGTACATAAAAAGGAACGATCCAGAAATAAATCAGGTGGCGAGCATTTGTTTCCACCCATGAGATGCAGTCCCACTGCGGCGCAGATTAGAAGCCGGCTAATTCCCGTGCTCTCTGTGTGCACTGTGGAGCCATGACGACATTCCAGGAGCGTCTTATCCGGTGCTAAACGGAGCTCCGTCCACCAAACTTGAGAAATCGGACTTCTCGCATCATCTTCCGAACAATAAACGTACCCATTGCGTTTAATTCAATTTTTTGTCTGCTCACTTGATCCAGGTACCTAATGTATGTACTTGTGTATGTAGATATGTATGTACCTATGTACTCCGTATTTATAAGCGCAAATACCGTATCTACATACCTTCTAGCGCAGCGTTCTTTTGCCAGGTGCAATGCAACGACGACGACGGGCGAAATAAAAGGCGGAGCCCTTGCGAGGAAGCCTGATTTAATTGAACTTGAGGGCGGAGTCTTGCACATCAGCGATGTAACCTTCTGCAAGCGATGATGTTACACTTCGGAGCTTATCCTTGGGACGAAAAGGGGAAAGGCAATGAAATGGCAAGGGGTCCAATTGTGGCACTGTGCCTCGCCGGCAAACTTGTCAAGAGATATGCTCGAACTCGATATCATTGGAGAGACCCAAAAAAAAAAAAAAAAAAAGAGGGAACAGAGGCCCGATATTACATACCTATCTCCCATGGGGTGGATGATATAATATAAAAGATGAAAGGATAGATTGCTGTCTCTTAATTTTTTTCGCCTTCATTCGCTCATAGGATTCCGGGAATTATGGTACCAACAAGAAATCGGCTTCGACTCATCAAATCCAACTATCAAATAGCAACAAGAACACAAAAGAAAAAAAAAGGGCTCTTGAGTGCAAAAGTCAAAAGTGGCACAAACTCTACTATGGATTACTTCATCAAAAAAGCCGTTGAGAGCGTCAAAAAGCGCCGCCGCAGCCGAGATGAAGTCGCCACAGATGCTATGATTGAAAAGAGTAAGTTACTGTGCAAGTCTTGATCTTCCCCCCCCTCTCTCATATCCTGTATAATCCAGTTTAGTGCAAGAAGAAGACTCGGCAATCGGGCTGATCATCCGTATGTAACAGACCTACATCTCGCAGCCCGGAACTGCATCCTCAATGTCGCGCCCACACATACCTGGTCCGTTACGTCGAAAGAGCTGGCGGACTATCACGCTTCTTCCGAGTACGTTGACGACGGGATCTCCAGATGCAAGAACAGACACCCAATATCCTTGTACCATTGTTTCTTCTTCCTCTGCCACCACCGATAGACCTTGAAGTACACATGCCAGGACTTGACTAACACGTCTTGGCAGCAACGTCTTTCTGGCCACCAAACGCAACCAACGACAACGGCGGACCCGTGCAGCGAAGTGATACTTGTTTGGGGTCGATGTAGCAATATGGCGGCTTGAAAGAGTACTTACATGGGCTGAAATGAGTATCATGACGAGTTTTTGAGTGGTTTTGTGCTTACACTGCGCGGAATTAGCATACCGTTGTAATAACTTGTGGGTTAGGGAAGGTTTGCCGACTCCGGTTGCCACACTGTGTTGCAAGTTTGCAACATGATCGGGCGACGGGTGGGGGGGGATGAGACAGATGCTGTTTCATGCATGATGCGGCGGCTGCTGCGACGAGTCGCGAGTCGCGAGTGATGGGTGAACAGTAGCGACCTATGCTATGCGCCCTACGTGTATTATTTGTTACGATTCGTATATACGTGAAGTTAATATGCTGCATCTGTACCTTCCTGCTGAATTCCGAGGCCGCATTCCCAGATGCATTCCCCACTCACAGTTTGCGCTCAGAAATACGCACAGTAGACCCCTTCTTCATGGAGAGGTACATGTAGGTAATGTCCTGTTTACCCCTGGAAAGCGCCCCGCCAAGGCGGAACGAAGCTCAAGCCCCACGATGCCGCCTGCTGCCGCACCACTGACCAGTCAAGGACTCAAGTCTCAAGCCCCTGCCTCGCGTGCTCTCCTTCGCATCTATCACAAGATCGCACGCGCGCGAACCAGATTCCGAGCATCAAACCAATCCCTCTCCCACCGAGAACACATCATCCCGCAAGCGAAGACACAAAAGCAAATACACACGCACGAAGCCGCCTCTACAAACCTCGTGTGCCCAACTCGACCAGGGCGAGAAAGAGAGCGCGGGCGCAAGATCCCCCAAGTTGAACCAACCTTAGCATCCATGAGCGAAACCACCGTCCTCGCAATGGCCACAGCTGTACAAACCTCCTACTGCTGTCCAAACTGCGGCTCCGTGAACATTCCTCCCACAAACATCACCACCACCACCCACGACCCCCCCATCGCACAAGAAGACACCCCCTCAGCCGACCTCCTCCTCCGCCAAGCACAATCCCGCATCGCCCAACTAGAAGCTCAAGTCACAGAACTCAACGCCAAAGCCGCCTCCACCGTCTCCCGCTGGGCAGACTACGAAGCAGAGCTTCACAAGCTACGCTCCACCGCGCCGCCGCCGCCGCCGCCCCAACAACAACAACAACAACAACAACAACGACCCTCAACACCACGCCACCAAACCGATCCTCCGACAACGACGCAGCAGTCCTCGCCGCCGTCGATTCTCCAGCAGGGTACATCGCGCATCTCGTCGCTTCTGTACCCCCAGAAATCTACACCGAATCTGCGCAGGGTGGACATGCCGCCTCCGCCGCCGCCGGCGTCTCCTGGGGGGGCCTCGACGGAGGATCTGATGGAGGCGCTGTCGAGGGAGCAGACTCTACGGCGGGAGGCGGAGGGTCGATTGAGTGCAACGAGTAAAGAGGTGGAGGAGCTGAGTGTGAGTTTGTTTGAGCAGGCGAATGAGATGGTGGCAGATGAGAGGAGGGCGAGGGCGAGGCTGGAGGAGAGGGTGGGGGAGTTGGAGAGGAGGGATAAGGAGAAGAAGAAGAGGTTGGAGAGGTTGGAGGGGGCTATGGGGAGGATTGAGAAGGCGAGGCATTTGTTGGAGGCTTAATGGAGGGGGGAGAGCTACGTGAATGGGCGTGGTTCGGGAATAGGCGTGGTGGTATGGGAATGGGCGTCGTATGGGGTTGAGCGTTGTACGGAATGAGAATGTGTCCTCTACGATGGACGCACGTGCTCGGGGAATTCCTGTAACTGTTGGATGGGGGGAAGAAAATTATGATACCTATGATCCGGGGGCGTGCTGGGGACTGCCGCTGCGTAGCAGACATAGTAGCGTCCTAGGCAATAGTAGACTTTGCCGACATAAATACCATCCCTGATGAGACGGTCAGCTATGTACCTGCTGCATTGGCAAACCTACTGCCTTGAACCTGTACTCATAAACAAAGTCATGCCCTCATCCCGTCACGGAAACTCCTTCGAGAACCACACACATGCACAGAGCGAGAGAGAGCGAGAGGACAAAACAATCTCGAAAAAGGATGATATTCCCATGGAACCTACGCAAGAAGACCAACAAGTCAGCAGAGCACATGCTTCAAAAACCAGCATCCATCAATCAATATCATAATATAACTTCCCATACACGGGCTATCCGCAGATGCATTACCCGAGATCTATCTGGTATATCTAGCTGTATTTGACGAACGACCTGACCATGCACGCCGCCAAGAGGATGATTCCCTACATCCGGTTCTTTCTCAACATGGTGACACCTGAACCTGCACGAGGAGCTTCATTCGAGTACACATCATTGTTTTCTTTAAAAGACTTCATTACTTGGGCAGAGAGAGCAAAAAAGCCACCGTCCTGGTGAGGAATTAGATTTTGTGTTTCGTTCCAGGCTGTCCATCCTGGCAGTGCCGGAAAAAACTCTGTGCAGTGCGTGTGCGTGGCATTTGGGCGTATTTGTGTGTGAAGCAGCATGAGCTCCGCTTGGTCTGCCTGTCTACCTGTCTGCCTGCCATCTTGATGCTCTAGCATATGGCAAATGGCCTCTAATCCTCGATGCCTTTCCATGATTTCTCATCATCAGACTTGGCTTCCTTGGGGCTTGATATGCTGTCGTCGGCGAGCTTGGCTGCTTTGCGAGCTGGTTCCGACGGACCGTCTTCGCCCGCGGGGGATCTTTGTCTCTTTACTCGCGTGGGCGACGATGAACGGTCCCTTGTGGACGCTAGTTTCTTCGATGAGCTGGGTGGTTTGGAGAACGTGGACTTGCCCCCAGCGCTGGCGTCTACTGGCTCACCATTCCACCGGGCCAGCATGTCGGCAATCTTGGGACCCCAGACCTCTTCGCCCTTGGCCAAGTCTTCGTGTTCCAGCGTGTTGGGGCCTCCGACGGTGAAGTCGCTTTGGCGGACGCGACACAGCTCGGCCATGGTGGCTGCGGAGCCAAGCTTGGTTCCCAGGTCGTGGCAAAAGCATCGGACGTAGTAGCCCGACGACACAGTGAGGCGGATCTTGCAAGCAGGAGGGCCTTCGCCGGTCCAGGGCGGTGGTGTGCTCGCGTCGGGTGGGGGCGGCACGAGATTTGATCCCTTGTTTGAGTAGTTTGGCTGAGGCAAGGAGCCGAGTGCGCCCGACATCATGGCCTTGCTCTCCTTGCCACGGCGTTGCCTCTTGGACGGCGCATCTCGGATGAGCTCGTCTTGCCGTTCTTCGAAGCGCTTCTTGAACGACTCGTGCGCGGCAATGGCCCGGTCGTCTTGCTCCTTCTCTTCGGGCGTCAGTGGTTTGCCCGTCTCTTGTTGCTTCTTGACCCTCCACACTTGCTCCGCGAGGTTCTTCTCGGCCGCCTCGGCCTCTTCTGTCGGCCAACGATGGTTGTGCGAGCCGGGCTCGTACCACTCAACCAGCTCGACTTCCAGAGCCTCCACCTGTCGGCCTTCGATTTCGCGAGGGATGGGCTTCCCCTCGCGCGCATACATGTAGAGAGGCTTGCCGTCCATCTTCAACGCAGAGTATAGGGGTGGAATCTGCATTTGCTTGCCGCGAAAGCTCTCCAACTCCTTCTCCACCATCTCCTTTGTGACATGGTCGTATCCTTTTCGGGCCAACACAGTGCCGGTCCGATCGTACGTGCTGGTGCTCACGCCAAATACGACTATTGTCTCGTATGTTTTTGTGCAGTGTAGGAACTGAGGAAGTAGTTTTGTCGCGGCACCGATCCCTAAAATCAGTACACCCGTGGCAAGAGGATCCAGCGTACCTCCGTGGCCAATCTTGACTTGGGAGGCCCTTTTTTCCGCCTTGCGTCGACCGTACTGATTGTTGTTCTCTTTAACTCGCCGCGACACCTCGGCCTCGATCATGGGTCGGAAAAAGTTGGACGGGTTGAATGCTTGTTGACACTCGCGTATGACTTGTGCCGAGCTTTTGCCATAAGGCTTGTTGACAGCTGTGCTGAGGTTAGAAGTGCTCTCCAGTTTGGCAGTCTGGTGGCTTCTGCGCAACTCGCACACACATGAACGATGGAGAATGGAACTGTGGGAAAAAAGAAGAGGATGAGAAGAAATATGAGATGAATGAAAGAGGGATGATGAGAAACGTGAAGAAGACATATAGCAATCACACTTGACGGGCTGAGCCATCGATGCGCAAGACTTACCAAACACGCCATCGCGGACGACGTCCGACGCCATCTTGAAAATCTTCGTTCCTGTGCGTCTCATGCGAGTCGCCGGAGGCAGCTGTGAAGAGTGCTGATGGTGATGGGTGTGATAAAGACGGCGATGACAGTTTTCTCGTTTATGGATCTCTTTAATGACAGAAGAAGGACCGCGCCGGTGTCAAGGCTGCAGCTGAGAGAAATTTTCGAGAGGATTTGTTTGCGCACACATGAGTGAAGCTTTATGATATGGCAGACGAGCCGGGGAAAAAAAAGCGAATCTACCTAATTAAGCGTGCAGGCAACATGTGGGCCTCTCTGCAGTTCTTAACTTCTTCCCGTCATCACCCCACTTGCGCCACCTGCGCCACCTGCGCCACCTCCGCAACATGCTGACGGCGCGCTGCTCTGTGGCATCATCGTCAAAGTTCGCGTCAAGTGGTTTTTATGCTTCGCGTCATCGCCATTTCGTCATCTCGCATCCTCGTCCCCCCGCGCCGCCGTACATACATGGGCGTCATCTGAGACCTCATACAATCTTTTATGCATGCAGAGCCATTCCGTCGCCGAGTCTCCATTACCCTTCACCCTCACAATGTATGGCCGCAGCAGGCGAGCGTCCACGTCGACTGTGGAATCTGAATGCGAAGCCGATATCCGATGGCGCCCAGAGAGCTCCGTCGTGCGCACCGTGTCCAAGGACATGACCCCAAACGACTGGCCCATTTTTGAGCTCGCCAATGCCATTGTGCTGGACAAACATGGTCAGACCATGGAAAACGCGCTGCTGGTTAGCAAACGGGGCCCCTTCATCGTCCGCGGCCATCTCATCATTGACGATCCGTCCCAAAAATCACATCGTACGTCCACCACAAATGCACTCCTATCCCTCTCAAACTCAGCCCGCCCTCTGAATCTGACTCCCTGTGCTAGTAATTATGCGCGCCCGACCGTCTACGCCATTGGAGATTCGAAGTTCGGTGCTGTATTCCATAGGTGAATCCGAAGACGGCAGGCCTCTGGTTTGGGTGTCTGGCCAGGGCGGCTGGTACGAGATTGACCCCTGCCGGGATTATAAGCCAATCTACGCCAAGATGTGCGAGGCGACCACCATGTATTACACCTTGCTCGACATATACACCGAACAGTCAAGCGGGAAGGCCAAAAAGAGCCAGGCAACCACAATCATGGAGGAGCTAGGTCCTGTATTTCACAAGGTACGGAGGTTGCTGTTCCTGGCATGCGTACGTTTCCCGCTGGCTGACTAGTCCTATAGTATGCTGTACGCATTGGCGATGGCTCGACAATCGAGGAAGTGTTTGGAAGGGCGCAAGAGCACGCCGCTTTTTTCATCGACAAGATATCGCAAAATGACGATCCACTTGACTGGTCAACAACGGCATTCTACAAATATGTCTGTTCTCAAGTCTCTGTATGTTCCTTACACATGACAATGTGATTCTGTGGCGTGCGATACAGTAGATTTGGCTTGCTTGCTAATCATTTAATGTCTTCCAGGAGCAAGCAGGGGCTATTCCTACGGCCTTGGCGCCAGGACCTTCTTCACGACCTTTACAACAGGAAGCACGCTTGACCGATGCAGATGGCAGCACACGCGACAATGTTCAGACTCCGGTCATCGCCGTCATCAACGGGGGTGGCAGTATTGGCAGCATCGCCGCCAAGGACGACGAGTCCTGTCGAGGGCAAAGAGGTGGGACGGAAAAATCGAGAAGTTCGATACCGCGAACACCGCGAACAGTCGGCAAACGTACGCCTTCTGAGCGATCATTTGTTTCACCATTCGCCTCACCTCTCCCCGCCACCAATCATCCCATCATGCCGCTCTACGAGCCGAGTGACAAAGACGATGCGCCCGACTCGCCATTGCAGTCAGCCCTTACCGTCATGGACTGCTGTTTCGATGCGTTAGCTAATAGCAGAACCGGCATGACACTGCTCAACACACTTACCTACATATACTTCCACTACACACTTCCCGGCTACAAAGACGAGCGTGTGGGCTCGTACAAACAACCCGCTGAAGAATGGCTGCACTATTACTCCAAAGCGATGCTTCCCCTGCTTGATGATTCTTTTCGACACCATGAACTATACTCAGATCTTCAATTATTGGCCCACTCTGATCTCAAGTTGCTGAGCTGGAATCCCTCCGACTTTCCTCTTGTCATAAGAGCTCGCAATACAGGACAGCGACGAGGACCTAACACAAGGGCAGTGCGTCGCCGTGCACCGTCCTTCCCAACACCAGCGCCCAGCAGCAACATCAACATCAGCAATCACAACATTGCTGCCAGCGAAGGGCCCAGACCTATTGGGAAGCGCCCAACCCGGACGCCGCACAAGTCATCTCTCCAACCGCTAGGTGTGCCTCCCAAGAAGAGGCTGCGGACTGATTTCGAAGATGAGGATCCCGACTCAGATTTCGCTGGTCAGGACGAGGATTCATACTATTACGACGACGGCGATTTGGTCGATCAAGAGCTGCTTCCGCGGGGCATGCAGCCCGCGGATTCGGCAGACGAAGATGACGTGGGCCAGGGTTTCCAAGATGAGGATGGCGTCGAACGCACGAGGCTTGTCATACGGGCTGAGAAGATTCCCAATATGACGCCCCGCGGTCCTGACGATACTTGGATATGCGACCAAGAAGGCTGCGATTACTTTGTGCGCGGATCCAGTGAACAGGACTTTCATGACCGGATAAAGCAGCACTTCCGTGTCCACGAGCAACAACTGAGCCGGATGCAGCTCGCTATGAAAGAAGGGGCTCGTGGCCACATCCCCGTCAAGTATGTCTCTTTTTGATCCCTTCCTGTCGTCCCGCGTTGGAGACAGCCGCCCTCTTCCAAATGGATCGAGAGATGCCTTTTTGCGCTCTATTCGAGCATTTTCACTCCCGAGACCGGCTGCTCCTAGATCCTACTTCCATCATACTTGATCTCGTCGACATCAATGAACAATGACACGTGAAACAATATAAGACGACAAGAATATGTGGCAAAACACCCCGGAAGTGAAGTGCAATTCTCTGACGTATTTCACAGTCACCTACTCGATAAGATCAAACAACTCGAAGGCGAATCCACCGATCCGCCGTACCAGCCCATCAAGAGGAAGTTGATTGTATGACGGCCTCCCCAGCGACAGCAACAGAACTTGATCACCGTCAAGAGCATCTCATTATCTCGACTGCTTTAGTAAGGGTAGGAAAAGCGACAGGCGAATATGGCATATCTTGATTTCACCCCTTTGGATTCTTCTTCATCTGTCATTGATGGAACGACTATTGGAAAACTGGACTGCAAGGCACGTGTTTTCTTGGTCTATCTTCCAGAGGCATGGATGAGTTCCCGGAGATGGACTATAATGGGGACATAGGTACTCGTGGAGACAGGATGCATTACATGGCCTTGTTGAGGGGTTTGGGCTCAGATTGGATGATAGTGATAGCGTTATAGCGTGGGTTCATTTTTGAATTGGTGTGTTTAGTCATGAGCGGAATGAAGAATGAGGTTTGATATGTAGTTACATGTAATGTGACTGTAGATGTGAACGTAAGCGGATAATTTTCCGTAATCGGGGGTCAATGTGATGGATGGGCAAGTGCTCCATGTGTATTCATGGTTTCTAGTACCCGAATTCAATCCACGAGGGCTGTTGCCTTTGCTACTGTCATTCCAAATTAACATCATCCGGCAGACAGGCAATCACGGACCAACGGAGAAATAGACAGACGGATATTCCGACAGTCAGACAGTCAAACAGTCAAACAGTCAAACAGTCAAACAGTCAAACAGTCAAACAGTCAAACAGTCAAACAGTCAAACAGTCAAACAGTCAGACAGACAGAAAAGCACAGGACACGGCAAAAACACGCGCTATATAGAACAGCATCTCAAATCAAAGAACCCTACATACACCAATATCCAGCAGACACGAAAATATCCCTAAAAACAACGCAACAATAGCTTTTCTAACGAAGCGACAAAAGAGGAAAATAGACAGGGAAAAGCACCCCAACACCCTGTATATAGCAGTGACGAACATTGAGGCCCCTTCCAAATACCCACAGACACTCACACCACAGATACCCGTGAATCCATCCATGCCATCGATACCATTGCATCCCTCCAAAGGAATCACTCATTCATTCCATTCTCCCTCCTCGGCCACTCACTCACTCACTCACTCAACCATCCGATCCTCATCCTGAACACCCTCCCCATCTCCCCCCTTCTCCTTTCCAGCCTCCTCCTTCCCAGCCTCTTGCTTCCCCTCCTTACTCTCCTTACTCTCCTTCCCCTCACCCTCCTTAACCAGCCACCTCCCACTCTTCGCCTCCCCCACAAACGTCTCCTCAATCGCCGCCAGCCTCTGAAACACCCTCTGCCACCTCTGGCCCCACCTCCGAATCATAGCCTCCCGGTCCGACGACCCATCTCCCTCTTCCATAAGCTGGTCCTTGCTCCCAGACGCCCAACTCGTAAGCGCATCGCCAATCGCCCGGAACAAGTCCCGCATTTCCCCAATCTCCTTCTCCCGCGTCTGCTCCTCATCGGCCCCATCCGCCGACGCCGACGATGACGTAAGTAGTAGGCGCACCCTTCCGCTTACCTTGGTGACTGTATTTGTAATGAGCTCATACATGTGGGCTTGGCCGAGCGCAGCGCCCCCCTGCGTGCCGTTGATGGGGGTGCTAGCCCCGAGGGTCCAGTCCACGATGGAGAGCGGCGTGAGGATGGAGTAGTTGAGGAGTTTTTCGATGATTGAGAGGGCGATGCCGGGGTGGGCGCTCCAGTAGTTCATGACAGAGGAGATGACTTGCGCGCGGGCCGCGGGGGAGGAGGAGGCTGCGTCGCTGAGGCGTGTCTTGGTGCGGTCGATGCACGCGAGGACGTGGCTTAGGGATTTGGATCCGGCCCAGCAGACTGCCGTCATGAAGACGTCGGTGCTGGTGACGATGGGGTCGAGGGCTTGTTCCGTGGCTTGGGCCTGAATGCTGTCGATAACGGGCTGGAAGTCTTCGTCGGGGGCTTTGCGTTTTAGGAGGGCGGCGAGTTCTTGGCCTTCTTTTGAGAAGGGGGTCTCTGTCGTAAGATTGCATTAGTCTTTGTTTCTGTCTTTTGTCCCAACATGAGTTCCTTGGGGAATAGAGGCATCGTGATACGAAGAGAAGAGCCTTCTCAAAAAAAAAAAAAAAAAAAAAAAAAAAAAAAGGAGGAAAGCAGCTGAATGAAAGACTTACCAGGATCCCGATACTTGAAATCCGGGACATCCTTCTCCTTCTCCGGCCCAATCAGCGGCTGATAAGCCTCCGGTAATGTCTTCTGAATCCTCTGCGCAAAACTCAACCGAATCTCTTTATCCAATGCACCCAGCAGGAACCACTTGCACGGATGCAAATCCGGCAGGCTCGTATCTTCCGCCCACTCCGCCCACTTCCACGTAAAACCAAAATTGCTCAAGTGGTGCGCGAACCAGTCCAAAAACCGGAAACTGAGCTCCAGATCCGTGCGCGGAATATTGCGGTACAGGTACCGGATCGCTCTGCCGAGACTGGGCGCAATCGCGGCCGGGGCGAGCTTGCAGGCCTCGGTGAGGACAGAGTGGTAGTACACGACCTTGTGCTCCGCCTTGGGCAGCTGGAAGAGCTGTGAAAAGACGGCGTCAACGGCAACGTCTTCGGGTTTCCACGTTGATTTGCCGGGGCCCATGTTGCGGAGCTCGTCAAAGGGGGTGGCTCGCTTGACAAAGGTGCCGTCGGCAAAGTAGGAATCAATGTCCATGAGGAACCGGGCCGTCACGTTGCGGTTGAAGTGCAAAACGTTGATGCTGTCGGCAAGCGCGTCCCTGATAAGCGATGCGGCGATGCTGCTGGGCGGAGGCACAGACTCGACGTCCTGGCCGCTGTACACGGAATAGTGAACCTCGGGGAACAGCAGCCGCGGACCAGCGATGGCCGTCGCAGGTATGGTGATGGAAGGCAGGGCGTGCTTGGGTGCAGTGGCCAGCTTTTCCTGTACCTCGGCCTCTTCGGGGCCCATGATCCAGGGACGAGGAATGCAGGCAAGCTCCCACCCTTTGGAGGCCTCTGTCTGCAGTTGCTTCTGCAGCAACATGCACAGACTCATGGATGCTGCTGGGCTTTCGTCCTGTCCTTCAGGGTGGAATGGATCGACGAGGGCTTGAAGAGCATGCGGCTCCGAGGCAATGACATCCGTCTTTTCCATGAGATCGGTTGCCTGCTGCGTGAACTGACCCGGGGCAGCAGCCATCGCGTACGGAATGGTGAGAAGGATGATCTTGACAATCTCTGTTCCAATGACCTAGTTCCACGGCATATTAGCATCTGTCCGCCGTCTTGTCGCTGCGTCGCAAAAGCAACGATATTGAGGAAGAGAGAGGTGAAACTTGTGAAAACGACAGGAAGGAGATGCTCACATCATCAGAGCTAGCCGTCTGTAGATCCGCCGCCCTCATAAACAACTCCTCCAGCAAAGGAAACACCCCATTCTCCTCCAAACAGCTCTGCATGCAGGCCAAGTACTTGAGCAACAGCTTCACCTCTCGCCACAGACCCTTCCCAACATGCTCCTCAATCTGCGTCGCCAGCCGTGCCAAGATGCCCTCCATCAGCTCCGGCTTCATCGCGTTGGCCACCACAGCCACGGCGGCGATAAACGGCGTCTTGAGCGGCTGCTCCAACACCAGCTGCAGAGATAGACTGAAGAAATTGTTGCGCAGCTGTTCATCGTCGTAGTTGTCGGCGACGAGGCGCGCAATTGAGGTGACTTCTTCGGACCATCGTCGCAGGGGGGAGTCGGCGAGACTCAGGAACTGGCGACGGAAGCGTAGGGGTACCGGGGCGGAATCAGTGCGCCTGCGTTGCTGTCGGCGGTCAAAGTGGTCGTCATCCTCTACATTTACGAAGTGGCTTGTTAGCTGGGCATCTTTCTTGGATTCGGGATGAATTGGGAGCTTGGAGGCTGTCAGGTTGGAGTATGTTGACAGGGAAGCTCAAAGCTTCGTTCAATGCGAACCTCTATATCTTCTCTTGCGATTGTACCCCCCAGACTGGCGCCTGTCGTAGTCTCCCATGATGCAATTCGCGAGCTAGAGCAAAAGTACTCGTTCAATGGACAATGGCGGTAGGAAATGGGACTGCGCGAGGAGAAGCTCGCATCTGGAAAAAGCTCCCAAACTTGGAAGTTAAAATTCCACAAATGCAACGCGGCACACTTGGAATCACTTAATCTGGTCAACGTGCCAACGCGCGCTGAACGGGTTCGGAAATGGAGGCCTTGTTTTGTTTGTTCTGCCTCAGGTATTTATCCTTCGGCCCACTCGAGTACAGCCTCCCCAAAGCGGCCGATCCAGCCTCCCATGTCACACGATCAAGCAATCAGCAGCATTTACTCTTGAGATGGCCATACAACAACTCCTTCATTTTGTCTCGCCTGCTACGCACCCTTCGTAGATCACATATCAGCTACAACAAATTTTGTATGGCAAGCCACTTCGCTCCCCTCGCGCTCGCCAGCACCCCATTATCAGCACCCAATGCAGAGCAAGCCTCAATGAAGAAGGCATACATGTAAATATCAAGAGCCTGCACCAAATCCCTTCTCCGGCTCTTCATACTCACTCCCAAGCTCCCTCTCAATCTACAACATTTGCCTCCCAACTTGGTCCTTCCGCGTCTCATCATCCTCTTCTCAGCTCTCTTTTCCAGCCCAACCCGAGCGAAGTCTCTTGCTTTCCTACCTCCTCCCCTGCTGCTCATACACAGTCTACCAAGATATCACGACACCAATCAAACAATGCACAATGTGCCCAGGATTCAGGATTCAAGTTTTAATCTTTTTTTTTTCTTAATTTCTTCTGCTTCTTCTTCTCTGTGCCCCCGTCCTCCCCTTCCAAAATCATCCACACAAAAAGACGCTGGCTCCATTGCGGAAGACAGTTCTCAACTTAGTCAGAGCGATTTGCAAATTTGTTACTTATGTAGCCATCTCATCACAATCGAAAACCACCAACCCCCTACACCCCAAGCGGCGCGCAACACATGAAGCCCCCATGCCTTTGCCCATGGAAGGAAGAAGAAGAGGGGAGAAAAAAGGAAGAAAAAAGGAAGAAGAAGGGGAAGAAGAAGATGACAGGGAGAAAAAGAGAACCAGAAAAGAAAACAAAAGTTTTGTCATGAAGAGTGGTCAAGAAGAAAAAAAAAAGAAGCGAAAGTAATGACCCTCCTTTCCCTCCCTAGTCATGCATCAAGATTCGGCTTTTCTAAACAGCATCATCTCCCCATGTTTCATGTTACGGTCCATCCTGGCCCGTTTTTTTCCCCATGAGTATAGATTAAAAAATCCCAATTGTCATACAGGAGATACAACCCGTTCTCTCTGTTTCCTCGACGGAGGCCCCCGTCCGAAGTCTCTACTTCGCCGAGTGAGAACTTGGGCCCTAAATTTCGCTAGAGAACACAACACACACACACCTCCCCAGTACACACACAACATTCCCATAAAACTTGATCCATCCTAGCAGCAGACGACTGCAACAAGCTCAATGGCATGAGCTTGGCCTGCTTTGGCATCGAGTATCAACATGTTCCCGTCGCCCGACGTCGCGTACTGATTTCGACATCGCGTACTGATATGCACATCGAGCAATCTCCTCTCGTTAAGAAAAAAAGCGTCATTGGCAGCTCGGTGTCGGATATGGATGAACCAGAGCGCCGACTAGTGCTTGTGCGGCAAAGTATGGCTAGAGTCAGATTCTCTGTCCGTGGAGGGAGAGGATCAATCTAGTTTGGCAATCATCTCTTGCTTCGTCATCGGCGTGAAGTTGTCAATGTCAAGTCCTTGTGAGGCGAGAACAGGCTTGATATGGGCAGGAACGAGCTGTGCATTAAGGTGTGGCGCAATCGATAGTTCTAAGACGGACATGTTAGTACACAGTGTCTGAGAGTCGTGGATACGGAGCCTTTCATATTGAAGGTCAGATAGGTTGAGAATAGAAACTTACCGTGGCGTGTGAAGTTAAACAGAGCAGGCAAGTCTCGGATTTGTCCGGTGCCATGTCTGGAGTCAGGTAGTTTGGTTCCGGGTTCGCGAAGCTCGTCGAAGAAGGGGTGAACCATGGAATCAATGGAGGATTGTCGCTCAGTCGGTGTGTACTCCAGCAGTCGCGCGATGAGGTCGATAGCCTTGGCATCAGCCTTACGAAACACCTTATTGAAAGGGTGGGGCTTGATCTGAGGGAACTTGTGCTCCATATAGTTCGGGTTCATGGTGCGAATTTGTTCTCGGGTAGGGGTTCCTAGGACCTTGATGATTTCGACTAGTTGATCAATTCCTGATTCGCCGGGAAACAGCGGCTGGCCCAGCATCAGCTCTGCCATGACACATCCAGTTGACCAAACGTCTATCAACACCCAGTGTCAGCGGATACAATGTCAGCGATGATGAGAGTAGAAGCCGGCAAGCCCCTTACCAATCTTGGTAGTGTAGTTGGTTGCACCAAAAATCAATTCCGGTGCTCGGTAATAACGCGAGCAAATATAAGACACATTGGGCTCGTTCTCGACGAGAATCTTGGCGCTACCGAAGTCGCACAGTTTGAGAATGCCGGTGCTGGGGTCGAGCAGAAGGTTTTGGGGCTTAATGTCACGGTGGCAAATGCCTTGAGAGTGGATATACGCGAGAGCTCGGAAGAGCTGGTATGTGTATAACTTGACTTCAATCGTGGGCATGGTGGACTTCATCTTATTGAAGAATCGAGAGGCTCTGTACACGGTTTCCGGTACAAACTCTTGTACGAGATTGAGATAGACTTCGTCCTTCTATTTTGCATCATCAGTCGAGCTTCATCGATTAGACAGGTAGGAAAGGGGGTATTATGGACCAACCCTATCGCCATTGGAGTAGTAAAAGGCTTTAAGCTGAACGATGTTTGGGTGTCGAACAATACGCATGATTTGGAGTTCGCGATTCTGTCTCTTGCATTAGCCCCAAACGACCTTCCCCCTGACTGTGTATCCCCCAAAAGGAAACACGGGCCCAGACGAGCTGAACTGACTTTGAATCTCTTGTCTTGCAGCACCCTTTTGATGGCTGCGTCCTCTCCTGATGGAGAAATCTTCGTTTGGAATACGACACCGAATGAACCATTTCCGACAATCTTGCATTGCGTGTATTGCAAGTCTCTGGTTTCTCCCGTGATTCCATCTTGTACTTTCTCTCGGACTACTTCTGTAATGCGGAGTAAGCCACTGGGTCAAACAGGACGCGATGGCGTGCCAAGGCAGAGAAAGAGAGAGAAAGCTTACCCCCCATCCTGAGGGTATTGAATGCACCCGGCCGATGTGACGCCATTGTTGTTTCTTTGGCGGAATGAGCGCAAAACAAGACCCTTCAAAATGCTGTCGACGCTTCGTGACGGAGTAGCTGAGTTGTGAATGATTGCCAAGGAATCAATTGCTGGAGAGCGGGTCGTGGTGGGCAACAATTTCGACACCTTGAAAAAAAAACACGAAAGAAAAAAGGGTTGAAAATGTGTCAGCGGCGCACGTGTCGAAGAAGTGACGAAGGCTTGTGCCGGCGTGTTAAAACGGCGGGAATAAGCAAGAGTCGTCGGGGCGGTTTGCGGGATCGAGATTGGTGCGAAGCGCGTAAGGGCCGGCGATCGAGCTGTGCTCTGAAAGGAATCTAAGAACAAGAATAAGGGTGCAAGTGGTCAGTTTGAGAGCTATTCGAATAATGATATTACGAATGGCGTGTTCAAGATGAAGTCAAGTCGAAGAAACAAAAGGTAGGATTGCAGAATGCACGGGGGCGTTTCCAATGCGATCCGATTGCCGCTAGCCATGGATGCTGGACGCTGAGACACTAGAACGAAATCTTGATGCGTGTCGAAATGCAAAACAGGTCCACACATGAAAGAATACAATGTGCAGGTTCCTCTTGTCGAGCTCGAGTAAGCCTAAGCCAGGGGGGGAAAATCGATCCGTTTTGGCGTGGTGCGCAATAGAATAGTAGTCGATGCGAATGAAGCACAGGAAATTGCGGCCTGGTCATTTGACCAGCCTAGTATTTGTGTGGCTTTCCCCGCAGCGTGTTGAAGGAGAAGTGACGATGCCAAAAGAGCTGCGCCGCACCGAACCAAGCAGTAGCCAAAAAAGCACCCGACATCTGCGATATAAATGACGAAAGTGATCAAAGGGGGCGGAGGAGATCCTTTAGGTTTTTGCGAACGGGATGCAGACAAGACCAAGTTCGATCATCAATGGCGGCCCTAAGCAAGAGGTGGTTGCTGGCCGTGGTTGGCGGTGGGGGGCCTCCAATTGACTGCGTCGCGAGAGGAGCATCTGCGATGCAGCAGCTTTCGAGGCAAGCGAGCCATGCCCATCGCATGGGACTTGGAGACGGTGACAGCAACAGCAGTAGGCAGACAGGACCTCAAGCCAGCGTGGAGAGGGTGAGGCGCAATCAAGAGGCGAGGCGCAAGGCGCGACGCAACGCACAATGGAAGGACGACTCGAGGGACCAAGGCGGCGCGAATGGGAATACAAGCAACGCAGACGGAAGACGAACGAGGGAAACTCACCGAAACAGGGCAGCGGAGGCAGCACCAGAGGCACCGGACGCGTAGGAGAGGCTGTCTGACAGGAAGAGTTCGCGATATTAACGTCGGCCGTCGGAGGAGAGGAAGGAAAGCTGGACAGATCGAACGAGGCTGCTGAGGAGGAGCACTTGGGTGTCAAGGTGAAGGTGAAGGCGAGCTGGAGCCTGGGGGTTGGGTGTTGGCCCGTGTGGGGAGTCCTGGGAAGCGTCTGGGAAGCGTCTGGGAAGCGTCTGGGAAGCGCCTTGGGATTCGGGAAGCGGCTTGTCGCTTGCGAGGCGTTGTGCTGAAGGCTGGTGGTTTTACCCCGTAGGTACAGAGTACATACCTAGTCTTTTTAGACCTGGGTCCGGACTTCGCCTGCGCTCGAGACTCGAATGCTACGCGTGAACGGACCAGAAGGCGTCGTCCCATCTACCAAACTATGTACAACGCCAGCTGCTGGCCCGCTGTAGCCAGCTGCCGCGGACTGTCCGGCGTGTCTCCGTCTGCTCGAGTTGTCCTCGCCTGGTGTGATTGGCACTGCGACCCGCGCATGCAATCCCAGGGGGAAACGAAGCATCAGACGGGCATCTCACGATCTGCAGCTTGGTCTTGACTCTTGTAGGCCAAGTTCTAACATATGGCTGTGAGAATCTGACCTCAAGATCAGCCATTGTCCATCTCTCCGTGGCACTTTGGTCTCAACTCGCCTACCTACTCGCCATCTCTGACCCCCCTGTGAAACTGCATCTAGATCGAGTACACACACGCGGTTCGGCACGCCACGACCACCTGGCACCACCCGGACGCTCATGCTTTTTAGTTACTGTAGCCTCCGGTTCCAGACAACGGCATCCCTTGTGTTTTGTTTATCAGTCAATCAGTCCATCCGCCCATCCATTCATTCTCTCCAGTCCGAGGTCACTGGGAGAGATGGGGTGGCCGGTAAAATGGGCCAACGCAATCCCTACAACGTGCTGCTCTCGTGATGTCAGCCTTTACCAATGCAATCTCATCAGTGGTGCGCTTTTTGTCTGTTCTTCATGCTCTCGTACATTGTAGTTCAGAGTCTCTGGCCAATGCGTTTCCAGGACGCCAGCCAGATGTGGCCTACGCGACGGGGCGTTGTGGCGATCAATTCTTCTGCTCAGAGGACATGGGAGAAATCGCTCTCTGCGGCGTCTTTCAGGCAGTGGTAACACTGACTAGTTTGCCAAGGCTTCGACCTGACGCGTATTATTGCTGCTCGCGCATCGTCATGGTGCTGGCCAGCTCGCAGCAAAAGAATTGTACCTGCTATCAATTGTCCTCCTTGATAAGTGAAGGTAATTAACAATTAACTGTGTAGGCAATCCTCGCTTTGCACATGAATGTCTTTGAACGAGGGTCAGTGCGGAAAGGGCAACAAGGGACAGCGAAATTCTAAATTAGGTACATACACGCATTCAATAGGTACGAGCTCCGCCTCGCTGGTCAAGCCACCTGCTCCTCTCCTCCTACGATTTGCACTGCGTCTCGACTCTCGAGTCTCAACACCTCGGCTTGATCGTCCCACGATGCAAGTATGTAACATAATGGGAATCCCTGGCGTGGTCCCCTTGTCCCAACTGCCAAAAGAAGAGCGGGACAGGACCCGCAACGTTGGGCTTGGATTGATCATGTGCTCAATTTTGAGACACGCACCATGACGCTAATTCAGAATAAGAGCCGGCAAGCGGAGCAAGGGGCTTCCGTCCGGCGTCGTCCGAGTTGGTCTTGGGCTGGTTCAAGGTTGGGTCCCTTGTCGTTGGTTGGTGTCGTTCCCGTCCTGCGGACGACCTCTTCTCTTCTTTTCCTTGTTTCCGCGGGGGCTTCCCGGCATGATGCATCCCCCATGGCTTCGAGGTTGATGGAGTTCTCGCTCACAACCTGCGCTCAACAACTGCACGACTGCCGCTCGGAGAGATCCATCATGTCGGGTGTCGGAGCATCGTCGAATGGTTCAAAAAGGTGTGAAATCACACAAATGTTTTCCGCTCATCGTGGGGCGGTTGCCGGGGGTTTCGCCAGGACGATCCAATGGCCGGCAGTTCAGCAGCCAAACGAGCGTTGACGTTGCTTTCCACACGATGCGTCACAGGAACACCTTGGATTTTTAATGTGGGTCCTGGGTCCCGGGCCCCGGCAACGCAGTCAGTGGCGGGCAGGGGGTCCGGAGAGCGGAACATTCTGTCATCTTCATAGACTTAAGTTCGTGGCCAAACGCAAGCGGCATGGGAGTTTACTTTATTGCTCTAATGGCGAGTGAGTTCATTATAACAGAAGTTATCAACTCAGATGTGCTTTTGATTGCCAGGGGCTCATCAGCTGACAGCGAGAGCACAAATGTCAGCGTGAGAGGGAGCGAAATTCGCTCATATTCGTACGCATCTCACATGATCCCTCCCAGGAGCCTCCCAGGAGCCTCCCAGGAGCCGGCCAGTCTGCGTCTGTCTGCGTCCGTCTGCGTCCGCGTCTGCTTCTGTCAGTGGTTGCGTCATTGCGGCAAGGCATGTGCGCCTGGACTTGGGGCAGGCATGATCAACGCATGCAAATTGACGCATCATCTTCACGATCATCAATGCATACCAATCAGTACTCATCGCCACAAGGTCGATTGACAGATTGCGCCTTTGATTTGGCTCTCCACCGCCCTCACCTTTTTCCATCACTTCACAACGATGTTGGGATGATGGCTTGTTTCGAAGCACGAAGTGACAACCGGCCATTATAGTGAGTCGTGACTCGTTACAGAGTACTGTTCCGTAGGTACCGTATAATCTCAGAAATAAGGCCATGACTGGGACGCCCGTTTCTGACGAATCAATGTGTAAGCTATGGCCACGCTAAGATAGATTGGCCCACTGTTCGTTTGTATCGTTTCCCTTGCAAACCCCAGACCATTGGTCCATGTCGTCACTCTTCTCAACTGAAGCTCCATTGCTGAAGCGCTCTTTGAGCTATGTTTCCCAGAAAAAGAAGGGAAAAAAGGGAGAAAAAAGAAGTTATGATTAAAAAGAAGTTATAATTAGGTTGCGTAGGTTGCGCAGGTTGCCTACCTGTTGCTTGAGGATCTGAGATGGTGGTGTGGTCTGTTCTGAATGTATCTTTTATATGGGCGGACGGCCTCAAGCGGAAAGGTGGCAAGCGGGGCACCGTTGTGGCTGCCTCTACTCAACATATCACCAGCGAGCATTACAAACAAGCGTTCCCAGTCATGGCCTCATTTCTGAGATTATACGGTATGTACGTATCATATGTACATATGTACTCCGTACATACGGAGTTCTACATACCTACCTATGCTACTCCGTAGTGAACGTACCTATGGACCCTGCTTCCCGGCTTGCCGGCCCCTGTCTCGGCCAGAGCTACCGTCAGCAGCCGCCGCTCATCAGCCAAGCTCAAGCCAAGCCCAAGTTCTGAAAAATGTCCCGTCTTCCCATGTTCCTCCACCCCATCCATCACCTGATGAAACCGCGCAGAGGGACGGCTTCCACTGGGCCCATGCCAAATGCAAAAAGCACCAGCTCAATGTCATACATACTCGTACATAGGCGTATGTACGCAATCTTGTATCGAAGCGTATCTTATGATTCTTATCGCTTTGGAAACTAGCGACCGTGCGCAGATTTGGATAAGGAAGGAGGATCCCAACTTCAAGGCAAGGGATATGTAGAATGAACTGATGGACAATGGCCACAGTTCTGGCTTACAAGGGAGGCAACTTGCAAGACATGGCTCGTACTGAGAGTTGTACATACATACTCCGTACCTAGACACAACCCACTGTTGAGCTTCTTATCATGTTGTAACTTGTTGTTTTGCGTACTTTTGACTCTGCACCCTGGTTCCAATTGATTGAACAGTTCACACCAGATCGTTGCTCGTATGCACAATGAAATTCGAGGTTCGCATTTGCCGCCAGGTCGCTGCTGGTCGAAGGGAGGATGTTCCTTCCGCTATAATTCCTTCGGCTCTCTGCCATTGGCCAGCACAAAGGACGGCACTTGCTCAATTCGCTTGATGACCATAGGTATGTTTTTATTTCCTTTCAGCAGGCTCATGAAAACATGACATCCAAAGGCCTTGTTCATCCGCAACTGCAGCAATGAGCTCGTTTAAATTATACGCACAAGTAACACGCTGCACAGCATGTCGTTAGCCAGCGCAGCAAGCCGCAGCGCACCGTATGACGAGATGCAATTACGGCATAGATGAGTCGCCCCCCATTACCAAGTGATCTTATGTGCAGACGACTCAGCCTGCCCTTTCCCTTGGCCGGATCCATTTGGGGTTGAAGATCAAGCTGTAGTGGTTAACAAAATCGGCCGTCACGTGCCTCATTCAGTCGTTACAAATCACAATACTGTCTACAGGGCCGTCCGGGCCGAAACTCTGTTTGTAAATCGATCGAAGAATCAACAGATGATTTACATCAGTCTTGGTATCCGCCGTACTGCACCCACTGTCAGGAATCTTAGGCATCATGTCTTCCAAAACTGAATCTCCGCCTTGATGAGTGGACACTGGAGGCATTGATTCATTGGACTGGCTGTGTCTGCTGCTTTGCAAGCGCCAGTGACGCCCAAATTCCAATTGAACACGGCCCCTCCGTACGCACTTAGGTACCTCTAAATCTAATGGCACCTACGGAGTATGTAGGTACATAAGTCGGTCTTCGCCAAAAGACATCTCACGGTGCGGACAATACAACAACAACGGGCCAAGTCAACGAGAATATTTCGCTCTGACATGGCAATGTGCACATTTACTTATTAGCCTTTGAACAGGAGTTCGCCATCCGATTTCTCTTCACCACGCAACCGGCAGGTCCGGCAAGCCGTAAGGATGCCAAGCCAGACGACGTCAATGTGGGTGATAGAGTGGGTGGGCACTGCCGCACTAAGCATTGAGATTGCCGCCATCCGCCAGGCGACCTCCTCACCACAGCCAGCCATGTTTGGAGCTATGTACTCCGTACAGCGCCATGACGGGTCGCGCAGCGGCGACCCCTGAAGTTGCATGTTACCTAGGTAGCTTTCGGGTCTTGACTCTTGAGTCCCTTGAGTCTTGACGACGCAGTTGAGAACTAAAAGTAAACAGCTTCCCATCAGCCACCTCGGGGCCAGCAGTGGCCGAATTACTGCGCGGCTCTTCACGAAAGCTGAATGCATGCGCCAATGCAGGCGAATGCAGGCAATATGCGGACTACATGCAGACGAGGTGAACAGTGACAGCATCACGGCTCACATGACCATTGCCGACCATGCCGCGTTGGCGCTAGCATCCGATTTGAGTTCCTCGGCGCCTCATGGTTCCTCACTGTTCCTCACTCAAATGTCGACAAACTACGACTCCATTGGTTGAACCGAGCGACGTGGCGTTCGGCAAGAGGTGCGCTCATCCACGCCGTCATGAAGAGCGCGCAGCGCCATCTGGTACAGTAGCGTACGTGGCAGCTGACAGCTTACGAGAATGTGCTGCACGATTTGAAACCCTGGAAAGGAGGTTCGTGTCTGCTCTGCTCGTGGCTTGACGGAGAATCCTCTCGCAACCACACGACAAGCCCGACTACAATACGTATTCGATCGAGAGTGTCTGGATCAACATCTGGTGCTTTTGACACAAGCTTCCTCCAGCTGTACGGTTTCCTGATTTCGGTTGGCGTCATTAGCAGAATATCATGTAATAAGTATAACAGGGCAACAGCTGACGAACGACATTTGCAACAGCTTTCTGTGTCGCTTGTCACGCCTGATCGATTACTACATAGTGTGACAGCATCAGCATGCCGCCCGTACTGCAGCTTGGGACTTGCAATCTGTAGCCTTGGCACCCGAGTCCCGACCCATTGGATAGGGAAATGTCTCAGGCCGTGAAGACCAGTAGTTTCCAAACAATGCATGTTTTTACGAACTGATGTTGTACTGCAAGACCGGATCCGCTTCATCAAGATGGTCAACATGTATGACAAGGAGGAACATGTGTGATGTTCTTGTTTTTCTTTTTACGTTTTCGTGGGAACTGCCTTTCCCTCTGCGGCCGCAGTGTTCGTTTGCCCTCGGCTCAGTCCCATGTCGTTGGAAGCAACCTGTTACATTAGGTAGGCTGTCAAGATGCGGATCTGCAGCCACCATTTTTGTTGAAGGTGGCCCAGATTCTTGGAACCCCTTGCAACAGTACGTTCCTCATGGGGAAAATTACCCCTTTTAGAATCCTTTCGGGGGCAATGAACCGTTACCGCGACTTCACCACACAGGATGACAATAACGTGTACATAGTAGTAAATAGGTAGGTACCTTAACACTCGGCAAACCCCCAGAACCGTACATACTACGTCCCACTGCAAATGCACTGTCCCAAAATCCATTCCACTGTGGAAAGGAAAGGAAGGCATATTTGCCCTTGCGTACACATATTCAACTTCCTCTCCGCCACCGTCCACGAGTCACGAGACTTCACGAGACTTGTCCACTCCAACAATTCCTTCCATACTGTGGGCTGAAACAAACAAAGAAAAAAACCGAGCCCGAGCCCCCTAAACTTACCTACTCAGCCTCTCCAATTCGACCTGTTTCACAGCTTTTTAGCGTACAGCTCTTCCCGCATACATATTCGCTTTCATGCATGTTTGGCACGCCGCGCCACACAAGCCAAAGAGATGTCTCTCATCTGGTGAAGTGCTGCTGCATTTTCCTCGACCGGAACGAGGGCCAAAGAATCTCTCTTGAGTCTTGATTCTTGAGTCTTTTGGCTCCATTTAGGTTCGGGAAGTCACCTTGGGCAGAAAAAAGGGGGCCGACCTACCGACCTACCTACAGTGCCTAGGTAGGTATGTTTTCCTATAACTATATATGTAATAACTAATACGGAGTATGACAACCTTGAACCACCCACGGGCCACAATGGATCTGCTTCAGTGAGTTACACAGCATGTATGTAATATTCGAGGGGAAGGCTCGCACGCGTGGTTCGTGACTAGATATTGTCTAACGCTCGTTCGCGATTCGCAAACAGACACCTACCCTTTCTGTCGCGAGATGCTCTCCTCATCTGGCAACTCCATCCCTACATGCCTAATACATACATACATACATACATACATACATACATACATACATACATACATACATACATACATAGGTAGGCATGTAAGTAGGTATGAGGTACCGTCCGTATGGTTCTTACATACTCCTGGGTAGTGACTCGTCCGTACTTTTATAGTGGTGCCACCGTACACATACGTACATATTTCCACGCCACCTCGGGTCCGCGCATCTGCATCGAACGACGTGCGCATGCCCTACCACGTGTTTTTTTTTTCTCAATCCGCCACGATCGGTAGTTCAGAAGCGCTGTTACTGGCAGACAGGGTGTGACCACGAAGACAGCAGAAGGCTGTGTGCCTAGAGTGTAGACAGTTTTCCTTCCCAAAGGGCTTGCATGTAGCTGAGAGTTGTGCGCGAGTGCGTGAGAAAGCCTGTGACAAGTGACATGTAATAACAGACCGTCGTTTCTCTAATCAATTACCACCTCTCTTACTGCGGCGGGCCACGAAGATCAACGTGGGAGGCCTGCCCAGCGAGCACATGACAAGACATGCAATGTGTGTAACGCGGGATTTTGCGTTCATGGCTGCAGGGTTACTCTCGTGAGGCGGGGGATAAGAGTTCCCATGACTTCCCATAAGAGGCCAGTGTGTAATTACACGATAGGAGAGGCGTTTCGCACAAGAGAAGGGTCAGTCAGCTATGCCTTATTCTTTTGTACAATCGAGCCTCAGAGCAAGTAATGCCCTACCATATGTCGTGAAGCGTAGCTAAAATATGTATTTCTACCGAAAAGATGATGCAAGTAAGCTGTAGGCTCGATGCTAATTGTAGTGTGCCCCTCTGATGATGAATCTATGAACAAGCAAACCCCCGACCCGTCACTGCTATTTCCAATCGTCCCCCCTCTTTCCCCCCCCTCCCCACCCAGAACCGACACCCCTTCCACCCTCTGGGCATCTCCCGTTCCCCGGATCGTCTAGTCTTCATCATCCACCTTATCCGCAACCATATCCTTGGCAGTATTGATGACCTTCTCTGGCGGTCTTTCCACGGGCATAGCCGGACTACCCATCGCACCCCCTATGGGACTCATCCGCCCGCTTTCCGCGGCCGCACTGCTGCCTACTGCGTCCGCGCCCCCCGGAATCCCAGTACCCCGCACAGGCGTGTGCACGAGATCGGGAGACGAGAGTAACAATTGCGCATCCAGGCCAGGTATATGAATCCTCTTGGCCTCATTCTGGTACGCCGCCGGGATGACCTCGATAATCTCATCGCGGGGGAACTTGAGGGTTGGGATTTCCCTGGTGGAGCAGTGCATAAGGTAGGCGTAGAGAACTCGTAGGACGGACTCGTGCGCGATGATGAGGAGGTCGTTTTGCTCTCGTTCGAGTTCTAGGATAACGGGCTCGAGACGGACGGCGAGATCGTGGTAAGACTGTGCGGTGTTTTCCATTAGTACCAACTAAGTTTTGCGTAGGCCATCCCGTTGCCTCTAATGGGTAGGAGAGATGGATGGATGGATGGATGGATGGATGGAATGGTAGAGAGAGAGGTGCATATAAGTGTATATGTCGGTGCAAGACTTGCCTCGGCTCGGGGCCACCGGTGGTGGTAGGGGTCCAAGTCATGCTTTTCAGCCTCCTCGGGGTACATCTTTGACAACATGCGTTCTGGCATATTCTCGCATAGTCCTGGGTTAATCTGGCTCAGCTGTGACCGCTGACGTACCTTGAAGCCCTTCTCTTTCAGGTAGTCTGCCGTCTGAACCGTACGCATTCGCGTCGAGGTCCACACGGTTAGTGGCCTCAAGGGCGCGAGCTGCCCTTCACTCTTCTCCATCTGTTCTGCATATTCTTGCTGTCGGTGCTTCAGCAAGGCCTCTGACATTTGCTCCGCGTACGTCTTGCCCAGCTCTGATAGGGGCGCATCGGCCTTGTAGGAGTCCTCTTCCTCGGTTGTACCTGCGCGGACAAAGAAGGTGGTTCGTGATTTGATGTGTAAATTGGTCAGGTAGAAGACGATTCTGTGGGAGAGGTAGTTGAAGCTGACGTTGTTGTAGAAGAATTTGGCGCCGGCGTTGATCATTTTGATGTAGTTGAGTTCAGCCTCGTCCATTGTCTCGAAGACGGGAATGCGCATCTCTATGCGTTTCAGATACAATTTCGCCGCTTCATCGGGGTCCATTCCAGAGAACTGTGTAAACAAGTTAATACCCCGGCCGCGGTCTATCTTTTGATGCGCACGTAGAACGAGAGGGCGTTCTTACATCTGGTGAGGATATCTTGACATTTCTGGCGTTCTCGCGGAGAATTCGCTCATCATCCACATATGACTCGATAAAGAGCGTCTATTTTGATATTCCAATAAACGATCAGAAGAGAAAAGAATAGCAGGAAATGGAAGCTGTATTCGGTGTGTCAATAAATGAAGGACGTCCACTTTACCTGCACGTCATGTTTTGCTAGTTCCTTGGCCAGGGCGCGGCGGCCGTTTGCTGTCGGATTGACGGCGTCGTATATGGCCACTTGCCCATTTTCATGGTTCAACCATGCATAAATGTCTTCTCGACACTTCTTCAGTATCTTTTGGCGGAGAACGACAGACGACGGCGAGGCATCTGGAAAGAAGTAATCTTGCGGTACCTGTCCCTCGGGGCCGATAGTGGCACGACGATAGTCGCCAAGATGAAATATGCGCGTTTTGACACCTAGCCACTGCAGATACCGGGCCAAGGAGACACAAATGTGGCTGTTGTTTCCGAATAAGATACTGACTTTATAGTGCCGTGGGTTCAGGTACTTACGTCTTGCCACGGGCTGGGGGCCCTACCATGACAATGGCGATTCTGCCCGAATGGAATAGCCGGCCAGACATGGTGCTGTACAGTTGAGCCGGAGCCAAGTTCTCATTTTCCGTCACATCATGGATGCCATCGATGAAGGTTGAGCTCTTGCGGCGATAACGCGGTGCGTTGGCCGCAATCTCAGCGGTGCTAACCCATGTTAGCTGGGTAACGGCTTTCCCACCATTGCGATTCTGCTCCAAGAAGGGCTCTTGGGAGTACAGATGCAGATGGATTACAAAACAATGCGCAACTCACAGTAGTGTATCCATACAGGCGATGGTCCAGGAAATAAGACGGTATAAGGTCTTACCGACGTCTAACCTTGATCCTGGAACCGTTTGTTATTATTAAGTCCAAACGGCTGAAGCGCCCCGCGAATGGCAGACGACGGTCACCTTCTTTCAAAGAAACGCTGGTGGTGCGGGGTTGAAACTTGAGAGCCGGCGCTACCTATGTGTAATGCCGACAGTCTCCGAACTTTGGACCACGAACAGCCAAGTTTAGGAAGCAAGAATAAAGCGCAAGGAGTCAAAATGTCAAAATAGATGCGCTGTTGTGTATAAGTTCGGATGTTGGGACGTGTTGTCACAACTCGGCCAAGCAATTGAGAGCCTCTTGGGCGATTGTGAGGCATGCCACGCACAAAAACGGGGAATGTCGGACACACTGTTGGACGAAGGCCAGATTGCCAAACGCCTGCCAGAAAGGAGCGTCCCGCTAGCACAATCTGACAGACTTGCCAGAAACAAGCACCGAGTGTCGGATGTCAAAGATGCCCGTGACTTCATCAGACTGGCCAATTCCCCGATTCGGCAGTTTGCCTTCTAGCCTACAGGGTACCCAGGTAGTCACGACGGACCGGTTAAGACTCGGAGGCAATCTGCGGGACGGAATATAGATTCCTCCGGCGGACTGCGCCCAAATGTGGCCATCACACAACCATCCGTAGCAATCCGCACCGCAAGCCAGGAACCAAGCCGGCCAAGAGCCGAAAATTATTCTCCCAAGACCACTCCGTTGCCTCTCAACGCCAGCGCAGCTCGTCATCGCCTCACTTGGCACCCTCAATCGGAGTCAATTTGCCCATCGTAAAGGCCTCGCCACAGCCTTGCAAATTGCTCTTCTCCATTAGCCTTCGCAGATCCCCTTCCGCCGCCGGAGCTTTTTTTTTGCACAACACCAGAAACGACTCGTGATCAGGCCCTCCTTTCCTGATCCCGTCATCTTGAACAGCCTTTAAATAATTTCAATCCGGAGACCGAGTCGACTCGAGCTCCAGCACTGCATTACCATGGCTGCCCAAATAGATTCGATACGATCCCTCTTTCTCTCCAATCCCATCGCCGCCGCTGTGGGCGACGCGCTCAACTCCTTCTCTGAGCGCAGAGCGAAGCTCGGCCTTTCCAATCCCGGAAACGTGGAGGGCTTGGCCAAGGAGATTCAGCGCGATGTGCTTCTCACCAACCACATGTTCACTGGAATTCGTGCCGACTTGACCAAAGTCTTCAGCATGGCTCCTCTTTTCCAGGTCTCACACCAGTTTGCCTTGGGCGAGCGCGCCAATCCCTACACATTCGCAGCCATGTATGGAACTCGCAAGGTATGTAGCTCAGCATGTAAAATGACTTTGGCAATCGCACGCCCTATTTGCGTGTGATCCGTGAAAGGAACTGCAGGACTGACGAGATGCTTATTGAAAGGTCTTCTGCCAAGGCAGTTGCGATAACGAGGGCTCACTCTCCGGACGCTTCAACCTTCGATGGACCGATAAGCTAGTATCCAAGTCGCAGCTCGCGATCTCCCCGGGCAATCAAGACCTCGCACAGTTTGAGCACGAGTACAATGGCGACGACTTCAATGCATCCTTCAAGATGCTGAACCCTTCATTCCTAGAAGGCGGCGTTACCGGCATTTACATTGGAAGCTACTTGCAGTCTGTGACTCCTCGTCTGGCTCTCGGCATGGAAACCCTCTGGCAACGACCTGCATTGACCCAGGGCCCCGAGTGTGCCGTCTCTTACTGCGCTCGTTACAAGACCCCGGAATGGGTTGCTACTGCCCAGCTGCAAGCTGCTATGGGCACCCTGAACACCTCTTACTGGCGAAGACTTTCCGACAAAGTGCAGGCTGGTGTTGATTTGAGCCTTGGCCTTGTTCCCTCGCCCGGTGGCTTGATGGGCGGTGGCATACAGAAAGAGGGTGTCACCACCTTTGGTGCCAAGTACGACTTCCGCACATCGAGCTTCCGTGCCCAGGTCGATTCCAAGGGCAAGCTCAGCTGTTTGTTGGAGAAGCGTGTTGCGCCTCCCGTCATGATGACCTTTGCTGCGGATATTGACCACTTTACGGTTCGTTCTTCCTGGTTCATGTAGATGCTCTCTACTGAATTCGACGACATGACTAACAAATTACCCCGTGCACAGCAACAAGCCAAGCTTGGCCTTGGGGTGTCTATTGAAGCTGCTCCCGAAGAGCTCCAAGAGCAGCAGGAGGCGATGGGGGGTGCTCAGAGCCCACCCAACATTCCTTTTTAAAGCTGCCTTTGATGGCCCACGATGGAATGACTGGAACCCTTGCGCCGTTTCTCTGACTCTACCTCACGTCATGAGATGGAGCACGATAGGCTTGATACCAATTCTACAATAGGGTCTTTTCGTTTGTGTCGCCTGCCGAAACATCATCGAATGGGAGAGAGGCCTTCGTCTCCGCGCTCCTTGTTCCGTCTGTTCGTATCTGTTGTTCTTAATAGTTCCAACGAAGGCGTCCGCACGTCCAGCGGAGACCTCCTTGACCTTTGTGTCACCGCGGTCTTTTGGAAAGCAAATCCAACGATACTCCTACAACAACTCGGATAAAGCACCAACGTCTGCTTTCTGTTATAGACATGTTTACCTATCGGTCCGTTCTTACAGGAAAAGTTTCGGAAAGAGAATCAAGTTATTTGAAAATTGGGCGGGGGCGATAAAAAAAAGAAGTTGCATCAGGTTAAAGTGCGCTCGCTTTTCCCTGCATCAATCAACATGATGTTTATATGATTGCAGAAACCGGTCCGCAATCATGTGTATATTAAAGAGTAAAAATATATGTAATCCTTGAAGGCTGTGGGGGCAGGCTTGGCTGCAGGCTCGCATGTTATCGCTTGGAAGCCCCCAAGGAACTAGGACTGGAGTTTGTATGAGGCCAGACGTAATGGGTAGTTATTTCGAGTGATTTGGTAACAAAAGAACATGTTTGAAATAACTTGAAGGGACAGATTTGAACGGACCATATGGCCCAGATACAATAAATGCAGTCGCCAGTTTGTGCGCCGGGGTGGCCCTAGCCTGATGTCGTTCAGAAGTGACTCCATCACGAATCACCAACAGATGAAACTTGGAAGCCGCAATTGTCCCGACTCCCGACTCCCGACTCCCACATATGTACCAAATTCTAGAATGCCAAAAAAAGTTAAAAGGTAGTGGAAAAAAAACCTGAACATACAACAACCGGTGTTCGCTGGTCGTCACCGACCCAACTACTAATCTGTCGGTTGGCAGCTTATCTATGGGAGAGCGGACGGGATCCCGAGTTTTCTACCACCTATGGTCGTATGTGTCAGCTTGAGACATAGAAACAGACTATAAACCCCAAAATAATAAATAAAATATTCCAACGGCAGCTTGTTCAAAGGCTTCTTTGCCTACCTATGTACCTTCGACGAGTCACGAGTCACGACATACTAGATTCCATGCAAACGTTGGGTCCTGGCTTGGAAACGGAGACTGTGAGTGTTGTCTCGTGATGTACAGAGTACGGGGTAGTGATTCTCCCGCGATGAGTGCCTGCCAACGATGTGCCCCTTTTCTCATAGGAGATTCCCTCCCCGAAAGGAGTTTCATTTTGTCGATGAGATCGAAGTTTGTGCTGTCCATGACTGGGCATGGAGTGGATTTGAGGACACAACAGACAGTGTCTTGTCTGTTCTTCATGCCTCTGTAGCTGAAACATGTTCACTGAATAGTATGTAGCGGTCAATGACTACGGAGTACCTACCTACATAAATGCCCAGACTTTACAGAGTACGTAGCGACCACATTACTACGTATGTACACACGGAGGTTATGAATCATTCAAAGTTTCGTTGAATCAGAAACTCAAGAACTTGCATTTGCGTAAAAAGGGACAAGTTATCAAGCTTGGGCTACTCTGTCAGCCTTCAGGGGCATTTATATGCATTCAGGGGCAAAACAATACCGACTCCCCTACCCCATGTTTACGGTACGACAAAGGAGTCAATGAGCAAGATATCACAACCCCGGACTGTGGTACATAACACATTCCCACACCCACGTGACGCAAGAGCCTTGTGCATATGCGCATCATAAATAAAAAGGCTCAATACATCGAATATCCGAGATGCTTCCACCAAAGTTCCATTAAAGGACCACCCACTGGCGGCGGGTATACCTTCCAGGAACGAAGCACATGGGCTCACAAAAGCAACTATCAACGCCTGGTATCTAACTAATCACACAAACACAAACGCAAACACCAGAACAAAACAAAACAAAAACCCCTGAAGAGAACCGGAACCTTTTTAGAGACGGCTCGTTCTGCCATCCAGTTTCGCCGCTGACCCGCTGCTCAATTTCAAAACCTCATCCTCGACTCCTGCGCTTTTACGATACCGGAACGAAACGCGCATGCAGGACAAGGTAACCCGGGTTAACTTCCCCCCCTGGACTGCATGCCAAGACGTTCGTGGGAGTGTGCCGAATGATAGGCATCACTACATAAGCATGCACTCTCTCTCCGGCTGTTCACCCGACCCGCTCTTCTGCTTCTCAGCCTTTTCCTTGGTCTTGCCCCGAGACTTGTGCTGTTTTTCCTTCTCCTTGACCGGTGGCGGCGTAGTGTTTTGCTTGTCTCCCTCGACGGGCGATTCTGGGGTTGTGTCAAACGAATCAGATGCGTCCCGGGGACAACCAGTCGACGTGGTTGCAGACGCGGATGCTTGGGAAGCATTGGCGGATGTTGACTCGGCGAGCGGCTCTTTGCTTGGTTTCATGAAGCCCCCCAGGCGAGCCATGCTGAAGCTGATGCGGCCCTCGCCGGATAGACTCGGCGGGCGGCTTGGTCGACCGAGGGTGAAGCGCGACGTGGCGCGAGATAGCCGCGAGGGCGTGGGTTCATTTGGTCCATCGGCAGGCGCAATGACGGGGGAACTCGCTTCGGGAGTAATGACTGGTGAGTCGGTGTTGGCTACGCTTTCGCGACTGGAATCAATTGGGGTGCTGCTCGTGTGGGACGTGGACCAGGTGCTACCGCGCGCGGAGCTCTCCAATTCGGCCGAGAGTCTGATGCTAGGTCCTCGGAGGAAGTCGCCGTGTAGGGGGCTTGCGTCGAAATGAAACGTGGACGGAGAGAAATGTATGAAATTCGAGTCAAGGCTGTGCTTGGACTCGTTATAGGAGGGCGGTTCGAGGTCCTGGCCGTCCATTGAACACCGGACCATGTCGACCATGGGCACAATCTGATAAAAGAGCAGGTACGGCATCTCTGATCGCAGTGCCAGCTTGATGTCTTCTACGTAGGTCACGCGATTTTCGGTCTCCAAATCGTCAAACTTGACCCACTGCGGCTCTTCATAATCCGGGGGAGGATCAAAGTTGTGTCGTCGATTCCCCGTCAGTAGCTTCGGAGCCACTCGTGCAAATGCAATGTAGTGTCCGCTTTGAAGTGAGTCTCCGCGATGGCAGACCACAGATTGTAGCACAAGTTTGTACTCGGTACTGAGACCATTGAGCTCCTCATCTTCCTCTGGACCACCTGAAAGCATGAACTGCGGCAGACGAAGACAATCGGGGATGTCAATAAAAGTGTTGCAGCGCTGAGGCTGGCCAGATTCAGTCATGATATATCGCTTCAGACAAATTCCGACTACTGGCCGCTGGTCAAAATTCAAGGCAACCTCGGAGTCACTTCTAGGTTCGTTGGGGGTCAAAGCATGCCACGCTTTGAAATACGTACGTCAGTCAAATGATTTACAGATGGGAGGGCTCTTTTCTTTTCTTTTCTTGGAGTTTTTAATCAACATAGGGAAAAACTCACGGATAAGCCGGAAGAATTGCCAGGCAGGAATGGTAACCGCCTTGACAACGGTCGATCCCTCGCCTTTGGTTCTCTTCGCCATGGCAATGTCCTCGGTCCCTCTTGGCCGTCCGTGCTCATCCAGCACCATCCTTTGTATCAGACTGGTTGACCTGTGCCTAGCACTCGGTCGCATTGTGGCACCGGGCATATTGACGAACTTGTTTGCGCCTGGTGGTGCGGCCAGAGCGTTCGTGTGCTCTGTGTTCTTCGAGTCGTACGGTTCGAAGAAGTTTCCATCAGAAGATTCCCCATCAGAGAGTTGTGATGGCGTGTATTCAGAAGGCGAAGCGGCTGTGGAAGACTTGGCACCTTCATCTGCTCGAATGAATCTAATCGTACTTTGACTCGCACACGAGGACACTTCAGCGGCCCCTCTGTCGTCAATGCTGCCCTTTTTGCTCTCTTCGTGATCTCTCAGCACGTCGACTCTCGCATTGAAGTATTCTTCCAGGCAATCCTCCAGTTTGATCCCCTTGCCCTCTGGATCTGGAGGAACCGCCAAATTTAATAAGCGCTCGTACACCACTTTGTGGTCCTCCTTGTCTTTCATGCCTTGGTGGAACAAGTCTACCTGAAGCGAGAGAAGGGGCAGCTGCAATGTCTCGGTAAGAAAAGCAAATGCTTCCGATGTATCTTGCTGTTCCAAGAGCCTTGCTTCCGCCCAACCACAGTCTCCCAATGTGTCCTGTATTAATTTCATCTACCATGATGAGTCAGTCGACACGTCGTCCGTCTAGTTCGACTCACGGGTCTCCCATTAGCACTCACAAAGTCTGTTCGGATAAGATGCCCTGAGCGCAGTGAGCTGACCCATATCCGTAAGAGTGTCCCAAGTTTGTGCCTGGGATCCTCGACTGGGAAATGCGACTTGAGCATGCATTCAAAAGCATCGAGCTTGGAGAACATGGCAAAGAGGAGTGCGTCAAGATAACATGTAACATTGCCACGATTCTCGGCTCCCTGCATGTGCATCATTGGATTATAGGGCTCAATGAATCCTGACGCAGCCTTTCGTTCCAGAACAATGAAGTCGACCGTCTTTTCGACGTCACCCTCGCATATATTGCTCGAGATGATTTCCTTTATGTAATCTACCGTGATATTTGAAACGCCGGCCGTCTCAAGACGACGCTGGACTCGCTCAATCTGTCATCATTCGTTGCTCATTAGCAATTGTTTGTGACTGGTGGGACAAATCGCAGCCGAACCTTGGCTTGATCGGACTCAAGTTCGGCATCGGACTTGATTGCGTTTTTCGAACCATCTTTTTTGAACATGGCGCGGAAAGTTTCGGCGGAGAGCGGACGAGCCTACGTGAAGGGTGGTTAGCATTGTGATGTTCGTAGTTTTGCTTTCTACGCAGCTGGGTCTAGCACAATCTCAGGCGTTGATTACTGGCAGAGATGTACAGGACACTTTCAAGAGCGCAAAGACAACGATGATTTGAGTTCGTTTCGCCTCGCGACAAAGCATGTCTTGGGGAGCTCACCTTTTCCCTTTGCTCCGGCGGAACAGACTTGCTCCGAATATGGTTGACATGTTTCTCACGTAGGTTGAGAAATTTGCGAGGGAACTCCTTCATGGTGAATGAATGCCGCGTGTCGGCAGCTTCGAGAGCAAAGCGTCGTCAGAGAAGGTGGCCGCTTATAGACCAATGGGTTTCCGTAGAGAGCGAAGCTGAACCTCGCAGTTGTCTAGCGAGGCAGAAGCTGGAGTACAAGGCCCATGGCAGCCTGGGGGGGGAGGAATCGAAAGGACACGGAGATGCAATTTGAGCAATCGGCGACGAGAGTTCACGCTAGAGCGCGCGTGAGAGCGGACGCGAAAGCGAGAGCGTGTTGGCGGTAAACAGACAGAGCTAGACACGAGAAAAGAGTATCGTGCGGAATTGAAGAGGCCAAGAGAAACGGAGTATAGCGATGCCGCACGTGCAAATGATGGAAGATTCGCTCTTGGTGACGGGAGAGGGCGAGTGTTCTTCTTCTTCTTAAGGATGCTGGGTTTAGAAGAGGATTTTGTGCCTGCGGCTGGGTTCAACTTTCAAGGCTCTGATCAGCTTCTTGGGGAATCCAGAGCACATTGCCAACCGGTAACAGCGGACCACACCAGACTCGACCAACCAAAGAGCAAAGACACATGCGAAAGAACCTGTCGTGTGCTGTAGGTGTTTTGAGTTGGGGTCGTGGATTGAGGCAATGGGGTCGACTCCGACCCTCGACCCTTGGCCTTCCAGACATTGAGGCGGGGTTGGTTCAGGGAATCAGCCAGGGTTGCGTTCATTGCGGGTAGCCTCAGCGCTCATTGGCCAGTTGGAGGGGGACTCTGGGGGTTCCTGGGGCACTGGTGGCAGGGGCAGTGGGGACAAGAAGTCCAGAAACACCAGACAAGGCTGATTGTCACCTCTCACCTTTGTTATAGGCTCGGGCGGGCGATTACAACTTCGTACAATGTACTCCGTAGTCCGTACTCCGTAGAACTTATAAGTATGTAGGACGTTTCCTCAATGTTGAGCGACACTGATCCGAGATCTATACGTCGCGGTCAACTCATTGCGAGCTTGACGCCGTCCGGCTTCGGATTCGCTTATAGTGGGTGCTATCTGCAAGCCAAAGTCTGACAGGACAAGTTCCCTGTCGACCTCGGACAGCGGTGACCCCTATCAGCGAATTGCATCATGTACGGAGTACCTGACGCACGGAAGAATTGTGCAAGCCGTCTTGACGCTTCGAGTGCCTCTAATTAGTACAACATGACACGGCTCTAGGCCATCTACCTACCTACATATAGTACACGTTGAGCCACGTCAAGACGCCATTATACGCTGGACGTGGAATTTCTAGATGCCGTCACGCGGCTTCGGGCCCTTGTCACTTGTGGCACAAGGTCTCGGGGCCGGCGGGAGTGTCTTGGAGACTTGGTCAGATCCGGACAAGAGGACGGACTTCTTTTGATGCCGATGAGCTTCGAATTTGCTAGGACTAGGAATTTGCTAGGAAGGGGAGGCAGCTGCACCGCCACATGGCCGGCGAGGATTGTGTGTGGCTTGAGGGAGAGTCAAGCCACAACACAGGCCGAGAAATTTCCACTTTCTCGCAAACCTCACAAGTCGCCGATCGGACCATCACAAGAGCCCCAACCGAAAGCAAACAGTTGTCCAGGACTCTTCACCTACACACATTATGTCGAGCTTGCGCGAAAGTGCTCGCCTGGCGAGACTCTTCGGCCAAAGGCGACTGCCCTTGAAGGCTCCACAATCATGCGCGAGGCGATTCGCATCAACCGCCACGGGCAACTCCCAGACTCTCAAGGCCGACCAGTTGGCAGACTTGGAGTCAACAACGACATACACGTCTCCCGCACCCGAACAAGAGTCAATCGACAAGTTCAAAACAGGAACGCATAGAACAAATGAGGAAAGACTTCCTGGAGGCCGGTATGTGCAAATTATTGTTATTCCTCGGCTGCCCTCGTACCGTACCAAGCACGTGGTTCCGAGATCCCCAAGCTGATTCAGAGTCTCTTACTCCATCCTCAGATATCAATACCATCCCCCGAAATACTATCGCGGTCCTCTACATCCAGTACAGTCACCGGAATCATCGGATCCCACGGCTCGTGACTTCGTCCCCGGACCGTTCAGCGTCCCCCGGTTAAAGCAGACGTATGAAAGCACGATAGCCCACGACCTCATGACTATGACGTACAAGCACAAGCCGCCGGGCTACGTGGCACCAGAGTCGAACAAAGGACACCTGAGAGAATGGGACGACTCGTCGCCCTACCACAAGAACAGACCGCGTCGCGGTCCTCGTGGCGGCGCCTCTTCGAGGCTCGGCCTGCTCGAGAGAGACGTGGAATGGAACAACATTCTCTCGCTCTCGGCAGTCACCATCAACTCGTACGCGCCCGAGGCATGTCATAACAAAGACTATCTGCATGTGGCGCGTGCTGTCATCCAGGCCATCAGTGGCGCGTATCCCGAAGTCACGACCATCAAGCACCATGTTTCTCAATGGCGTATTCGCGAGGGCGACAAGGCTGGTTGCAAGGTGACCCTGCATGGTAGCGCTGCGTTGGAATTTTTGGACAAGTTGGTCACGCTGGTGTTGCCCAAGATCAAGGACTGGCCGGGCATCAAGGCTTCCACAGGCGATGATTCAGGGAATCTGGCCTTTGGTATGAAGCCGGAATGGGTGACATACTTTCCCGAGATTGAGTTCAACTTTGACGTAAGACTTCTCTTTCTTGCTTTCTCCTGAGTTCTTTTTCTTCTTCTCTCCCGTTACTTCCTCTTTCTCCTCTTTCCCTTCATTTGAAGAGGTCCATATAATTGTGTGGCTAATCGGTTGCTTACCGCTGCTGCAGATGTATCCTCCGAGACTGATTCCTGGGTGTGACATCTTCCTTCACACCACCGGGACGTCTGACCGTCAAGGCCGCTTGCTGTTGCAGGCACTCGGCTTTCCCTTCTACGGCAAAAAAAATCGCTAAAACACCTTGCATCGACATTCAGAACATTCAAACTGGCCTCACCACAGTCGCGGTTCATGCTTTCTCTGTCTTCCTCTATAATCCCGTTCTCTGCCCTTTATACAAGGGACGGTGACGTTGTCTGGCATGGAAATGTGTATACTATTTGTATCGTAAAGTAAAAGAGAACAATGCCATCAGAAACCCGTGTTTACGAGATTTGAACGTCGCCAATCCTTTTATGTAGACCCAATGCCAAACGCCCAAACTCCCCTACAACAAGTTGTGCCCATGCTCTTCCAATATCTCCACCCCTTGAATGTCGTGTTCGTTTCCTACAACCCGGCCTTGGCCTTCTCTCTCAACCCATCCATAACCTCATCCACAGCCCCCATATCCGTCGCATCAACTTTCTCCGCCCCCAACTCCTCCATGCACACATCCATCGCAGGCTGATAATTTCGACACGCCGAACTCAGCGCATACACCGCCTTCCTCCTCACTTCCTCCTTCTCCGCCACCGCCGTCGCCAATCCCGTAAGCGTCTTTACGCCCCCCATGGCATATAACCTCTCCTGCGTCTTGAGATTATTCTGCACCGCCGTCCCAACACACCACGCTGCCATCTTGCGTATCTCAGCCTCCTCATTCTGAAGCTGCTCTAGCAGGGGTGTCCACAATCCCAGATTCGCAATGTTGTTGGCGTTGTCGAGCGACTCGATCAATTGCTCAAAGTTGTCAAATGCAACGAGTTTCTCCTCCAGGGAAGCTTCTTCGGTGGGTGCGACCACGATTTGCATGGAGGCCTTCATGAGGTCTGCGTCGGAGGGGCCGCCCATGAGTGCGGCCATGAGTTCAGGTGTTAATTCGGTTCGGTTGGAAGATGCGGCGGCGGAGGCGGCGGGATCTTGGCGTGTGACGTCGCTGTTTTCGACGGACCATTTGAGGAGGCTGTTGAGGCGTCTGTCGTCCATGATGGCTGGTTTGCTTTGCCAAATTTGTTTGGTTGTAAGTTTTTTTCTGTTTGAAAGAGCAGGGCGTTGGTTGATAGCTCAAGATGTTTTTTCTAGAAGAAACAGCGCGACTCGCGAGGAAGAATATGATGTATTGTGAGGATGACGGCGCGTAAGTTACGTTGCTGCTGAGGATGTAGTCATGTCCCTTGGTCTGTTGACGTTTTTTTTCTTCTCGGAGCTTGGAAGCATGACGCCTGTTCTGGAAGGTTCATGAAGGAGTGCTATGCCCAATGGAGACTAGTGCTTCCAAGTTCCCCCTCAGATTTCGCGGCTCAAGCTTACTTCGTACATGTGCATCCATATTGCAGGACAAATTCATCGCCTTTGCAAGTGCATTTGTCATCAGATGGCGCGGGGTTTTTCGAGGAGGAAGAGTTTTAGGCATAACATCACACAAACTTGAGACAGCTTGCCTCTTCGCAGAGTGTTACGTGTGTCGTAGGAAGTTTGGAGCAACTGACAATAGAAGCATTTTTACCCCGCGATCGCTGCCCCTCCATGCAGCCTTCGCCACAGTGGTATCTATGTACCTCCTAAAGACTTCCGTCTTCTCGTTTAGCACCCTTCCTGACCCGATGCTTCAGTCACCAGTCTCTTTGGGACTTCCTGTAACTTGGCAGGCTTCAATTGAAGTGCAGTTAAACCAAACACCAAACAAGGCAAAGTCTCAGTACAATAACAAGGCAACAAGATAATCGTCCTATCAATTCGTGGCACGTCAGCAGGAAGCTAAAGAGCCCAATGAATAGCCTGACCGATGATTGCGTACGCCGTTACGTATTTACCTACGTCCTTAGCCGCCTCGCTCAGCAACGTTCGGTCATTCCTGACAAAGGCCAAGCCCCCTTTTTTTCTTTGCTGAAGTATGCACGGAGTACTCTGTACTTTTCAGCGATTTCTTTTGACAACAAGCAGCCGCACATTTACATACCTGGTACAACACTATGCGACTAAAGCGGACTAGTGGTCCTGTGGCCGCCGCGAAACCCCCGGGTTGATGCTGTCAACGATTCTACGGACAGCATGCATCTAAGGTAGGTACATGCATATACAGAGCGCAGAGTAGATACCCACAAATCAGCCTTGCGTTGCCTACACTCTTAACACCATCCATGGGAAACGAGTAATAACAGAAGCTTTTGTCATATAAGGTGCGTAAATTGGATATGGCTTTGCCTCTTGTCTCCCGATTTGTAAGGAGTAAAAACAGGGGCATCATCCAACCGTTGACCATGCACTCGATCAAAAGATGCCTTCAATGTGCTCTTCGCTCTAGAACGCCCTCTCTACGAATGGGAAGATGAGCCGGAAAAGTCTCTACGAGCTCGCGAGCTTAGCCTGTCGAAAGATGATTGCGTGAGCTTGTTGGCCTTGAGGAAAAGGCTCAGTCTGTGGCCGAGGAGCGTATCATTCGCGAGATATGCCACTCTTGGGGCAAGGAGGCCATGCAGTAGTTCATATTGCAATTCGCGAAATCGTCAAATCCTTGTTCATGAACCAGGGCCATGTGCAGCAAAGTGCGTCTTTGTTGCAGGCACTCCGCATAAAGAGTATCTTTAGTGTACCATGTTCTTTCAGGCGCATTCGTCTCGTTTATGGGATTATGTACAATCTTCCGCCTATTCATTGGTCCTAATTGTTGTAACCTACGAGAATGGACCCGGTAATCAGGCTGTGTTGTACATTTGTACTTCATATCTACTCTATACGCACCAAGGTGTCCAACGTGGTCTTCACGTGCCACGGCGTAGTGAGCACTGATCATTGGCAAGTTTCCTTCTCCTATGTAGTAAACATGTACAATATGAGTTCGATCGAACGCCGCGCCAATGATCAGTTTGGCTCACATGAGCGCTTGCCACATCACGCTTACTGACGACCCTGAAAAGCGGTCTTCAACGATATTGGGCGGCTGGAGGCATGCGATGAATTGCAGCACAGAGAGAATTTCAGTCAAGAAAATTGGGCGGAAAATACGTAGGGGGTGCGTGTATGATACTCTTTTGAAACTACCTCGCCGAGTTCGAAAGAGCATACATGCATGAGCTCCTGCATGTGGAAAGAAACCGCATGGAATCACGAATGGCGCCAATGGTTGTAACTCGTCAGACCAAGTGTGGCCCAGACAAGACATTCGTAGGCCAGACAGCATAACTAGTTCATCTATACATGTTTTTACAGCATCGGGGGGTGATTCGATGCAAGGCTGCAAGACCCCGAGAATGCCTAATGTAACGGTAGGATTGCCGCCGGCCCAACTGACAGTTTAACTAACCAGCCGCAGTTCAGTCAACCAGTGCAGTTCAACGTTTGCTAGATGCTTGCGGCTGCGGATGCGGCTGCGAAGCGCGGCGTGGCGACCGAAGGGCGACGAACGAACGGCGGCGCCATGCCCCTAGCTATGTACCTGCCCCGTAGCGAGGTACGACGATCCAGCGCAGCCACAGCAACTAGCCAATCAGAATCCGTGAAGGCGGCGAGGCCGACGGCGACTGGCTGCGGTGGCACTGTATCGCCCAAGGCCTTGCCGGACCTGCTCTCGATTGGACAGTATCATGTCGCTTGGGCCCAGCCAGTGTGCTGGAGCCTGGGGGATTTCTGGGCTGGCTCTGGGCTGCGTCGCTGGAACCTAGGGGGGCCCGGGCCTGTGTGGAGCACTGGAGATCAGTCAATAACCACTCGAGCTGGCTGGCTTATGAGGTTCTCTCCTTTCTCCCCTCCGACTTCCTCCTTCTTCAACCTCACACCCCCCCATAATTACGCCAAATCCTTTCTACCTCCCGAGTCTTCATCCGACTCTCTCCCAGCACTTGCATTGTGCCTTTTGATTTTTTTTACACATCTCGTGAGCTTCTTCCGACCTCTTTTCCAGCGTTTGCCGCAGTGTGCATCGTACTAAATTATTGCCGTCTCTCGAATAGCTTTCTACTTTAATCAGCAGCCATGGAGGGTACGTTCCTGGTCTTCGACGTGCGACGCCGTCTAAACATCGTCAGGTTACGACATCCATCGCATTGACCGTCATCACTAACGCAACATCACCTGTACAGAAGAAGTTGCCGCTCTCGTCATCGACAATGGGTAAGCTTGAACCTGTCGCAGCCCCCCGCTCTCGCTCACCGACGTCGACGCTCGGCCAAACAGCCGATCCACGCAAGGTGGCGAGTAACATAGACGAAGGAAATGTGCTTCATTTGAAGCCTGGATAAGAGCAAGGCCGCGTTGAATCCGAACTGACTTTTGATGGTAGTTCGGGTATGTGCAAGGCCGGCTTTGCTGGTGACGACGCTCCCAGAGCCGTTTTCCGTGAGTATCCCCACTTCCTTGCCCCCTCCTGCGCACTACGCAACTCCTTTTTGGGGGGTTCAGACTGCCTACGGAAATGCACCCGGGTGGCACATTCGCAACATCGCGCGCACCAAGGGAAAAAAAAATACTAACGTCTCGTGATAGCCTCTATCGTCGGTCGTCCCCGTCATCATGGGTAAGTTTTGTCGCCCGCGCCAATGACCGAAGAAAAGCGAGCTTTGCCCCTGGCTTCGCACGATTCAATAGGTGGCGCTCGCGCATCGGGCTCGATGTGCTAGGAAACGAAGACAATTCTGACAGCCTCCCGCAGCATCATGATCGGTATGGGTCAGAAGGACTCGTATGTCGGTGACGAGGCTCAGTCCAAGCGTGGTATCCTCACTCTGCGGTACCCCATCGAGCACGGTGTCGTCACCAACTGGGATGACATGGAGAAGATCTGGCACCACACCTTCTACAACGAGCTGCGTGTTGCTCCCGAGGAGCACCCCGTCTTGCTGACGGAGGCCCCCATTAACCCCAAGTCAAACCGTGAGAAGATGACACAGATCGTTTTCGAGACCTTCAATGCCCCGGCTTTCTACGTTTCTATCCAGGCCGTCCTGTCTCTGTACGCCTCTGGTCGTACGACCGGTATTGTGCTTGACTCCGGTGATGGTGTCACTCACGTCGTGCCCATCTACGAGGGTTTCGCTCTTCCTCACGCCATTGCTCGTGTTGACATGGCTGGTCGCGACCTCACTGACTACCTGATGAAGATTTTGGCCGAGCGCGGCTACGCCTTCTCTACCACTGCCGAGCGTGAAATCGTCCGTGACATCAAGGAGAAGCTCTGCTACGTCGCCCTCGACTTTGAACAGGAGATTCAAACCGCCTCTCAGAGCTCCACTCTCGAGAAGTCTTACGAGCTTCCTGACGGTCAGGTCATCACCATTGGCAACGAGCGATTCCGTGCCCCCGAGGCCTTGTTCCAGCCCTCCGTCCTGGGTCTCGAATCCGGCGGTATCCACGTCACTACTTTCAACTCCGTCATGAAGTGCGATGTCGATGTCCGTAAGGATCTATACGGCAACATTGTCATGGTATGTGATGCCCCCATGAATTTGTATAGCAGCTGGCAATGGTTTGCTGATGATCTCACAGTCTGGTGGTACCACCATGTACCCCGGTCTTTCGGACCGTATGCAAAAGGAGATTACCGCTCTTGCTCCTTCTTCTATGAAGGTCAAGATTATCGCACCCCCCGAGCGAAAATACTCTGTCTGGATCGGTGGTTCTATTCTGGCTTCTCTGTCTACTTTCCAGCAAATGTGGATTTCCAAGCAGGAGTACGACGAGAGCGGTCCCTCGATTGTCCACCGCAAGTGCTTCTAAGGTGTGTGAATTGGAATCTGGACTGGCTTCGTCTATTTTTTTCTTCTCAGTTCCCAATCTAACTTGAATACAGCGAAGTTGTATCAGAACCGAAGCCTCGCCTATCCATCAACTCACGCCAAAGTCACACGGGGGTGGCAGCGATGCGGAGCCTACTCGGCCTAGACAGCATCTCAGTCAGGTGCCATATTTACGAAAAGTTTCTGATAGGATTATGGAGGCGGGCCGCGTGTTTTCTTCGAGGGGAAACAATGGGCTGTGTGTTATCACGGTATGGTGAGAGGCCTAGGGGAAGGCTAAGGTTAAAGAACCAAAATACTTTTTTTTATTTCGCTTTTCGTTCTAGACTCGTTGAATGGACAAGGTAACGACGTCATTTCGTGTGTTGTGAACTTGTGATGTGACTGTACTGGCTGCATAGTCCGGTGATGTGCGATTATTCCTTTGATTTTCCTGTGCGGTCTATCTGACTGGACTCTACTTGTAATGCTGGCCTATCCGCAGCCTGTGTATCAAGCGCCTCGTCTCCGTGTGCCTGTGCGTCTTCCTCTGGTATCGCCGAGCCAGATTCCTTACCCGCCTTTTCTTGTTCCAGCTTGCGATACTTGCGCCTACTCTTCCTCCTGGCATTCTCAATCTTTTTGCGCTTAATCTCCCCCACGATGGCCGCGCGACTCTGGTCCCCGTTGCGAAAGTCGTCTACTTTCTGGGCGAGGATCTCGCGAGCGATTTTCCGATTCTGGTCTCGGGAGCGGGTGGCTTGGCTTTTGACGACGATGCCGGTAGGGATGTGTTTGAGTTGAACAGCGGAGCTGGTTTTGTTCTTTGGGCTGGGTGTTAGTCATTTTGTATGTATGGTGGTCTTTCTCTCTCTATGTCCCCCTCTCTTGTACTCTCTCTCTACATGTATATATGTTGATATGTACATATATGTGTGTATGTGTATGTGTGTGTATGTGTGTGTATGTGTGTGTATGTGTGTGTATGTGTGTGTATGTGTGTGTATGTGTGTGTATGTGTGTGTGTGTGTGTGTGTGTGTACATAGTTTATATGTCCAGCCATTCATAACTACCCCCAGACAAAAACCATCGCCCAGAACAGCTGGATATGTGCAGAGACTCTGCTCTGGTAAGAAAGGGTCATGATGTTACGCACGATTTTCTGGCCCCCCGGCCCGCTGCCCTTCAAAAAAGCTTCCTCGATTTCTGATTCCGGAGGCGGTTTTGGCCGTGGGGGAAGGCTTTTCGCCGACGTGGGAGGAGTGCTCGAGAAGGCTCTGGATGCGGATGCTCCCTGCGCTCTGTGCACATTTGGGGGGCGGGTTCTCGGGGTGTCGGTGGCGGCAGCGGCAGCGGCAGCGGCAGTGCCGGCGACGGGGAAGGAGAAGGGCAGAGGGAGGAGGCTGCTTGTAGATATACATATTTGGCGGGCGACGTAGCGGCATGGAGGCCGGAGGGGATTGGGGAGACGATGCATCTCTGATGGTGATGCTGGTGATGCTAATGAAGCTTGCTTGGTGTTTGGCGTCACAGCTGTCACGGACGGGATGGCGTAGGTAGGTATGTACCTAAGTATATACCTATGTGTGTACATACATAGCCGTTTGTCGACTCGCGGGCGCCTGCCGACGAAGCGCCTTTGTCGGCAATATGACCCACTTATTCAAACAGCACGTCTGTGCGATTGGCTGAAGGAGGCGCAGTTTCAACCAGTTTATACTATACCCCTGGGCCCTGGCAGCGCCCATTTGTACGTGACGTTGAAGCGCGGCGCCTAGGTACATACCTATACCTACCTATGTAGCCGACTGATTATTCTGCGTTCTAGTCGCGATTGCACTTGCGCCTGCGATTTATCCAATATCCTCCGCCACGACATAATAAGCACAACGCCGTACGTCAAAAGACGAAATCCTTCAGCAAGTCTCGTCAGGCTCAAGCGCAGACTGTTCCCGCAGACCCTAAAGGTCCCTTGCAGGCGGAAAGCGACAAACGACGGATTTGCCCTCGGCGCCAGACGCAGGATCAACTGTTCTCCGAATTGCCGCTTCTACACCGACATGTCCGTGGCTGCGGATTGCCGACGATGGCTTCGCCAGAAGCAGTATACGTTTGAGGTGACCTTTGCGCTGAACATGTTTCGGTCATGGGAGAAGTCCGTCATTTGTACGTGCGCGCCTCAGCCCCTGTTTGTCTATTCGGTTCTTTCCCTCAAAGGGCCCCGCGAGAGGGATCCGTGATGGGGAGGGGAGGAGAGGAGAGGAAGGGGGTGGTTGGGAAGCCCAGTGATGAAGGAGGAGAGTGTTGTTTTTGTCTGGAGCCTGTTGTGCTTTTGTGACGGCCGGCAATCGGGAGTGTGGTGCTCTGCCTTTGCGGGTTGAAATTGCTTAGTGGGCGCTCACTTTTTCGTCCTCTTGCCAATTTGATGATACTCATTTCTCGTGCTCTTGTTCTTTTTTTTTTTTTTTTTTTCTTCTTATACATATCATGCTCACATTCTGACTATGGATACAGACTCCGTCCTCTTCCTACTCATCAGCATGACGCTCATTGCTGCGATTCTCTACCTCCCGCACCACATTACCCTTTTGGCAGGCCGAGCATGGTACTACATTCAGGGCGACCACATCAACATTGCTGTCTCGACGAGTGAGGCCATAAAGGTAGTTTCGGCGACGGTGGCGGAGGTGCTGCCTACGGGGGAGACGGTCAAGGAGGCTGTAGCGCGGACTCTCGAGAAGGAGTTGTAGGGGGACTGGTATCTGGTGAGGGAGATCTGAGTAGATGCTATACGGTGAAGCCGGACTGTGTGTCACGGGATATGATGTATTGTGTTTCTCTCCAGCCTTGGGGTCGGGACGGTTGACCGAAAACGAAACGCAGAGGCAAGTTGTGTTCGTCTCGCTTTGTATGAATAGCTTGGGTGATTTTCTCTTCTGCTTCTGGAGCTTGGTTGCGGAGGCGTGGCCGGGTACAGTAATGGGACATAATGGGCATTTTTAGGGTCATAGACTATGTAATAAGAGCGAGCGGCTTGTTTTCAGATTTTCGCGTGCCAAGTGCGTGCTGGTGTATCGATGCGATTCGTCATTCGATTCAGAGGCTTGCTGGAAAGTGTTCTGGTGCGTTGGTGGTGAGGCAGCGGGATGGGCTGAGCAAGACCTGATGTCTGGCTGTAGAGGGTGACATGCAATATGAGGTTTCAAAGACTGAGCAAGCAAACATCTACTTTTTTTTTGTCACTCCTTGGGCGGCTTCGTTCTCTGTGTGCAGCAATATATTCATCCCTTGTCCTCCATTTCTCTTCTCCCACTTTCTTTATATTACCCTCGCGATTCCATGTTCATGTTCGTCCGCCGCAGTTTTTGATTGTATCTTTTCTTCACACAGATCATACTTTATATTGCACAGGGATTGTAGGACTCTCCCGAAAGCGAACCATTCGCGTACATTAAACATTCACTACCCGGTAGATTCAAACGAAACGCCTTCTTCACAGTTACACTTTATCCAACTCTCTCTGGATTGAAAGACTGTTTGTTTCGGAGCTTCACTTGCAAGCGGAGGCTACAATCTCAAGAGCCAACTACATAGTCGGATGGAATTGAAGCCGCAGGGCCGCAGGACAACGTCCCCGTAAGCCCGTACAAGTGGAATAAAACATAGCATTCCTTGACCCTTAACGGTAGCACCATCAACGTCAGGGAATGTCGAAATGGCATCGTCACAACCTGACTTCTTTCACGAGCAGAGTAAACACAACTCAAACCGAGAGCTCTTCAAAGTCGGTCCAGTGATGGTCTTGTTTTAACATGTTTTCATCCGCCCCCGTCCCACGTCTGCACTTGTCAAAGGGCTGAAAGGAGTGAGAGATGGCCCCTTAACCTTGAACTCCGGAGAGCTGAGACCAGGCTTATGCCTATATGTATGAGGGATTGGTAACCTGCACAGTTGAGGCCTGAAGGGGTACTAAGGCTGGCGGTGCGAGATGGAACAATCTGGGCCATGAGAAGGGAATTGGCAACTCGGTTGGAAGATGTCATCTCGGCTGTTGGTATGAACCACCACGAGTGAGGGGCCCATTTTCGAATGGCTCCGGGTTCTTGTATGCATTGCAGCAACTGAAAAGCTGAGCACTCAACCCGGGGCAAATAACCGCTTGCAAAACAGATACCCGTCAAGGCTCAACGCTGGTCGCCTTCATCCCAACAGTCTTTGCACCTAAACAACTTTCACGTCTCGTTGGCTTGTACATTCAATAGTCTCTTTCGAGCAAGTCTTGTTATCGATTTAGTCTATTGTGTTCTTAAATAGGATTCGTCAAAGGAAAAGACCCTCAAGGAACTATCTTCACTGGCGACTGCGAGCGTATAACTCGTTGATGCGGCTGCTTTAGTCGGCCTCCATGCTAGTTGTAACACGGCTTTGGGCAAACTGAATCTATTGAATCGTCGTTAGCTCATAATGTCCGGGGGAGATGGCTCGGACAGGATAAAGAGAGAAAAAAAACAAGGGGACAAAAAAAAAAGAAGACGAGGGAAAACATACTCAGCGTGAGGCGTCAACTCCGTCATCTCGGTCCCTTGTGCATCAAGCAGGCAAATACTCAACCTCCCCGTCTCGGTACCCACGGCAAGCACAAAACTTCCATTCACATCAACGGAGAGAAAGTCCACAGAGGTGACTGACCCTGAGCATGACAACGCAGCGGATTGCGAAAAGTGCAGCTGGCCGGATTCGGACGCCTCGGCCGACCAGATTCGCACTTGCTTGTCTCGGCCAGCTGTGGCGAATAAGGGGCGGCTGGACGGTGCCCAGGCCGCATCCAGGATCATCCTGCTGTGTCCCTTCAAATTGGACTGCAGCAGCTTGTACATGGCCTCGTTGCTGGAATCTTTTTCGAAGACGGCCCACTGACGATCACGGCCCACGCTCAGCAGGTACTGATCGTCGCCTGAAAACCTCAGTCGGGTAGTGGTCAGCGAGTGCGCGACGAGGGGTGGCCTGATCTCTGTCCACTTGTCCGTTTCAAAGAGGCGGATGACGGCATGGTTTGTGGAGCTCGCTTTGCAGGCACTAGCGACGAGCTTCCCATCGTGGCTTGCTGCCAAGCAAGATATCTCGTAGCCGTGACCGTAGAGCTTCTCAGCTTCGGGCCATAGTGTATGCCGGGATAGTGTCTCCTCCAGCGGTGGGTGATCGATTTCCAGGTACGATCTCTTCACGATGGAGGCGGGGTCTACGGCGTCACGGTCTCGGTCGTCAATGGGCTGGATTTCTTGGTCGTCTTCCACAGCGTCGATGGCCTTATTTGACAGTCCCAGGACGGGCATGTTGGCTGCGTGTGGCATGTTGTGCACATCCTCATGGCCGTGGCCTGCTAGTCGATTCAACAAGGTCGCAACGGCCTTGGGCTTGCTAAAGACTCGCATGAGCTTTTCGTCTGCACCAGACACGAACTGTGTGTCGTCGAGCGTATCGATACAGTTTAGATCGTAGCCATGAATCTGCGGTCGTGACATCTCATGCCAGGTACCAGCAGCAGCAGCAGCATCATCTGAGCCGGCGGTCCATTCAGTGTGCAGACGAGATGTCTGATCTAGACTGGTAGAGAGAAGATAGCTGCCGCTCTTGGACCACGCGACCCCCGTCACTGCCTTGGTATGGCCGGTGATGGCTACACAGGGCTTCCAAGAATCTGCCTCCTGGTCGTATTCCCAACGTCTCCAGCTTCCGGTTCTCCCCAGACAGGCAACTGAAGTCCCGTCAGGGGACCAGAGGCCGGTCCAGAACCCGCCCGTGCTGCCTGTGGCTGTCGTCGCGCCCTTTTCTCTGCTGATCTCGCCAAGCCGCACCATACTGACCCAGATACCAGACGTCGGATCCGCTTCCCAAATGGCCAGAGAGTTGTCGGCCGACGTAGAAAGTAACTGCAACTTGCCTTGGGCATTAGTGTGCCATCGCGCGCTGTAGATCCAGTCTTCATGGCCCAGCAGCAGAGCCTCAAACGTAATAGAGTAGTCTTTGCCACCGGCTTTCAGTCGATGGGCCTTGTTGGAAGGAGACCGGCCGGGCAAGAAAGCCCCGCCGAGGGCGTCAGATCCAGACGCAGCGGGCGCGGGCAACTCTGTCCCTCGATGGATCCGCCAGATACGAATGTACTTGTCTTGACTTGCCGATGCCAGGAGCAAGTCACTGTCTTCACTGGCTGTTTCCTTTGTGAAACTCAATGATCGCACCCAGCCCTCGTGTCCCTGAAGGACAGCCCGCACGGTGAAGTTGACATCTGACGTGGTCGAGTCCGCGGTGTAGATCTGGACCGTCTCGCGAGTACCCGCCACAGCGAGAATAAGAACATGGCCGTCAATGGTGCTGAGAGACAAGGTCAACGGGAAGAACTTGGGCGTTGTCTGAACGGCCTGAAGTAGCTGTAGCTGGTCATTTTCCAAAGACCAGATCCTGATGGTAGCGTCGGCGGCTCCCGTCGCAATGATCCATTTCGCCGGCTGGTCAGCGACTCGCACGGCCGTCACGCAATTAACGGGCGCAGTATGCTCCGACGATTTTTGCACGGCTTCAAAATGGCGCCGCTCTTCATCATTCGACTTCCACACGATGAGGGTCTTATCATCCGACCCGGACACAATGTAGCTGGCCTGGTCCTCGCCGTCCAGAGGCAGAAACAAGACTGCCTTGACGGTCTCTTTGTGTCCACGGAGAAGATTCTCAACTCCCTTTGGAGGGCACGACTACGTTGCAGAGTCAGTATCATCTCCTTCAACATCTCAACGGCGGGAAGCAAGCAAACCAAAACCAAGACTCACGGTGGGTCGCCATAATGCGATGTTCACATCAGCACCAAACGCGAGCAGCCCATTTGCACTCCAGTCTGCTACAGAGGTCTGCCTGTTGGCTCCCACAGACAGATATTCTGCCGAAACCTGCTTCGTGCCCATCGCGGCGACGTTTTGATGAACATGAAGTCTGAAAACTGAGTCCGACTCGGAAGCTGATTGGCTGCACTGTCCGGCAAACATGGAACCCGTCTCTTTGGGAAACTCCTATCGATAACAGGACTGATATCGATAAGGTATTCAGTACATTCATCGGACACTACACTAACGAGCGAGACGCTTTTCAGCAGAAAGGCATTGAGGGCAGTAATAAAGACAGCTCAGCTCTCACACACCGTTCCCTTCCTGCATTCTTCTTCTTGTTCGTTTCTTTCAGGAATGAAATCCTCTGAACCAGCGAAGCAGCAGTTCTTCAAAATACAAGCTTGTCCAGCACAGCCTACCATACAGCCTTGCTCCAAAGCCGCCGACACTGATTGATACCGTCTTTTCCGCCTCTCTTCTCACCATAATCTGACGGCGTTTTGAGAATGGCGTCTCCGGCAACGCATACTCCTGGCACTATGCTCACCATCTCCGTTGAATTCTCGTCAGTAGCGCCAGAATCCCATTCAAGCTGCCCGTCTTTGTTCCGTGCGCCGACGTTGAGAGACGCATCTAGACGCGACGACCCTGGTCTCATGCCATCATGCATCATTCATACGACGGCACGAGCCACTACGCGTATTCGATCAGAGTTTTGCTGACTTTTCAAAAGTGGTGGCCTGGAGATGCTCTTCTCTGACCAGCGTCACCATTCGCTTAGGCTCCCGGCCACTCATGAGGATGGCAAACCATTCAATATTGGCCATCTCATAAACCATCTGTGTCGGAATGTGATGAAAGATACACGTCAGGAGCTCTTTGTGCTAGAAAACAGCCTGTAAGTGTGTCTGATCCGTCCACGCCTTCGCCTCCTGCCTCGTTGCCTGTGCCCCAAGTCCATCCCTCTACATAGGTGTGAGAATGAACGGACATTTATTTCTCTTGACATGCCCACATCACGTACGCTAGCAGATCAGGCATTCATGATTTCTTGCGTCACCCATCTTGCTGTACCATTTGTGCCAAGAAACGGATAGAACGTAAAAAATATAGCTGCTTAGAATTCGCCCTGTTGCGTGCGCCTCTCAACCCGTCTCCATCTACTAACAAGCTGATTGTGTAGCCGCCCGGGCATTTTGGTACTGATCAACGACGCCGACTGGGAACTTGAAGGAGAAGAAGCATATGAATTACAGCCTGACGATACCATTTTATTCGTCTCAACTTTGCATGGAGGCTAGCTCCAACAGCGGATGTATCTCTCATGCTACCCCTGTCCCTGTCATCTACTACCTACTCTACCACCCAGCTCCTTTTGGACCTTCTTTTGCGTTGAAGAAGGAGTCCATCTTCTTACACTGTGCAAATCGATCTCTTGAATAGACTTTGAGAGGGAGGGGGGCTGGTCGAAGCCACACCCTGACGCTGTGATGGTACGCTCCAGAGGAAGGAAGGGTTTGCTTCCACTCATCGTGGGCAGTTAGCCGGCAGATGCGCGTCCTTAGCTCTAGTGCATCGTTATGCTTGCCCACCGGGCTCCAAAGGCATCTACATACTGTCTTTCTGTTTCCCCCAAGTTCACGACGCGCTTCCGTACCTGCTGGTGTTTCGACTCGTAATTGTCGTGGATTTGAAAGCGTTGGCGTCTCTCGAGGACGCAAGGTGGAAGAGGTGCCAGCGGAACCGTCGGTTACTTGCGATGCACTGGAAGGCATGATTCAATTGGTTCAGAAGAGTTTTGCAGGCCCGTCTCATGTCGGAGACGTTTGTCAGCCCTAGAGACCGAGCGATCGCCTTCGAGTTGCGACGGTCCGTTACATGGGCTATCCCAGTAGCATCTTGTTGGGGATACATAATATATGCATGCAGGTCGACGTCCTGGATGATCTCTGTATCTCGGTCGGATGACACCCAAACAAACAACTGCCCCGTTCAGGTGGAGGCTGCGGTGCGGGTGGCAAGCGAAATGATTACATCTGGTTAGCTGGATCTCTACGATCTAGGCGCGTTCATGCATGCAAGTCTTGTCGAGGCACAGCGAAGGGATCTTTGATCAAAACAGGTCACTCTCGCCCGCTGTTCGATGCTCAAATTCAATGGCTTGATACGTACACACACACGCGCGTGATACATGGCCACTCACAAGTTACAACCACGCTTTCAAATTCTCACACCCCAAAGTCCCAGCCACCCCCGCGCAAGTGAGACGTGCAGCGCAAAACACCACCAAAGGCTGGCTGGCGGTGCCACATCGCCGTCTACAGAGTACGGAGTACGTATCCCGACTCACGCCGCCTACAACGACCCCATCGGCGAAGCTGCCACGATGGTCTCGGCGCGAAGGCGAAGCGGTGAACCATGTTCGCAGGACAACCATTCACTTTTGGCTCACTTCGATGACGTTTCCAAGCCACGGATATGACACCCGTCCTGCAGATGCCAGATCATTTCTCGGTCTTGGGTTGCCGACAAACGTTGGGTACAGATGATGAAGGAGGAGTGTGGACAATGGACATCGATGACGGTCCAAGAGTTGCCAAGACCAGAATCAAGTAACAAGTCTTGATTTCACGAAGACTGTTTGTTTCTCGAACTAGAAGCTTTATATCTTGCCGCGACGAAAACTCCGCCACGCTCGCAAGCCAAGACGCGTGCGGCGTGTGGTGTTTCTCGCTCTGATAAGTCTTTCAAACCCCCCTGCACCCGCAGCGACATACCTACCTACTCAGAGTTCGCCAAGACTGGAACTCTGCTGCAGTGCGGTGCGGGACGCTGGCTTGCTGCGTTTCGCTTCAGTGCTTCAACGTTGCTTCGCGTCGCTTTACTGTGCAGTTGTGCCGATTTCCACAGCAAGTACACACCCTCCCCAAGTCGGTACATCCGCATGTTTGCCCTTTGAAACAGATGAGGTTCCTTGTCTTACGGAGTAGTAACCCCAGGTTGTTTTCCAGGCAACGAACGCCTGCCCCTGTCACGTAAATTTTATTGTATCATTTTTATGTATATTTTTTGTTTTTTTTTTTGCGCAGCACGCTTGGCTAGCATCGACTTGTTCGTCTGTCGCGAACGCTCAACAATGAACATGAATGAGCATGCAGAAGACCCTCACCAGCTACGGAGAATCGAGATACATACACACAAGCAGAAACGCGCAAGGCCGGTCGGCATCTATATCGGGTGTTGCCGGATACATTGTAGCATCATCATCCCACCTTTTCCCGCATCTGCGTGGACATACCTACTATCGTGCAAAGCTTCATGGGGAGGTCAGATGCGCCCGCCGAGAGACCAAGGGCTGCATGCATCTATGACTCAGAGCAACGACCATCTCATCTCGCAGCTGTCTACTGGATGTGGACGAATTGCGAAGATTTCGTCTGTGCACATTACAAAGTGCATCTGCGTCTGCGTCTGCGTCTGCGTCTGCGTCTGCGTCTGCGTCTGCATCGCGCATTCATGCACAATTCCACTCTGGCTGTTGTCCCGCTCTCCTACAGGACATTTGTCTCGGATGGGCCTCCACTCATCTCGCGGGTTGCCTTGCCATACATATGTGATACATACTGCGCGGGTGGTGTTCATGGGGATCCAGGATGGCTTGGGACTTGGATTGAACAAGTTCTGCTGACTTTCTGCTGCTGCTGCTGCTGCTGCTGCGGCCGCATGTTCAGGAAAGATTTTGCCCGCTGTGGACACTGGACACTGGACACTGGACTTGGAAGTTGGGCCACATGCGTAAACAAGACGATCGGGCACCTCTAGAGGAGCAAAGGATATGCAAGGAGCCGACCATTTTATGTTATGGTAGTTGTAGCAGTTGCTGCTATATGTGTAGTTGCTGTCGTGGACCGTGGTTCCTGCTGTTAGTTGCTACATACTGCTTTGTTGTCATTGCTGCATTGCCCTCCATCCAAAAAAGACCGAGACAACAGTGAAAACATCAACACCAGTGCAGTTGGTCATCTTATCACTGCCTCACACCCTTCACGCCCTTCACGCCCTTCACGCCCTTCACGCCCTTCACGCCCTTCACGCCCTTCACGCCCTCACGCCCTCCAGGCTCCAATCTGAATCCAAACACGAAGAGCGGGCGGATCCCGGGTTGTATCGGGCCAAAAGGGTCAAGACCGATGGGTACGTACGCATATTGTAGCGTGCGTGATGCAGGTCTCTTGACCGCCTATTCTGTTGGCAAAAAGTCTGTGTATGTACATAACTACTACTACAGTACTACTACTACTCCGTACATAACGCAGGTTCTCTTCTGCTGTTCAGCCAATCAAACCCCCCTGTCATGAAAGAACAAACTGGAAGAGTAACGTAAAAAGACCGCGTAGGGTCTTGAATAGACAAAAGGGCCTCCTTGCATAAAGGGCGCGTTTGAGTGCAGTGGGGAATCAAGACGTGGACGGTGGTGCAGTGCGTGCAGCGTAATACGTTAGGGAGTTCACGGGCTTTGGGGGAACCAGAAAACCCGTTGATGGGCTGACCCGGGAGTGAGGGGGAGAGGGGGAGGGGCTGTTCACGTTATTCCACGCCTTGTCTCTCGATGGGACATGCTAGTGGCTAGAAGGCCAGTTTTGATGATTGAACGGGGAAGTTGGGATAGGTAGATTTCAGGTGTGTGTGTGAGGCGGGTTGTGTTGTCCGCGAAACATGTTTTAGCCGCGCCTCGCGAGTGATTTCAAGTTGAGTATGTAACGAGTATGTACCCTATGACTAGTATGTACATATGAACATAGGAAGTGAGAGCGAGGGTTTAGTTAGGGCGGAAAAAGTGAGTATGTACCATGAGTGAGCGAGAAGTGGATGAGAAAGTGGGTGGATGGAAGGCTGCAGCATGGTCGTCTTGGCGCTGCATCATGGATCATGGGGAGACGTGCGTCGAGTCTAGAAGCAGTCCGTTCTCACCAACAGGAGCAAGAGATTGACATTGACGCGGCACGGGGCATGGCAGGTTGAGACAAGGGCGACAACAAGACCGGTCGAGTGTAATGTCCTCCTAATATCACGCGACGCGAATGATGAAAATCCATGCTGCTGCGGCTACAGAGTACGACTTTGCTGGAACTCCATGGCAAGCTACCAGTGCTTGTTGTCTCGAGGTTCTCAGTCTGAATCATTGGACACGAGGAGACAAGCATCGGAAAGACGGGAAATGGAGCCATGGCAAACAACACTGTTAATATGAGACTTGCGACACACGGCAGGGGCACCTTCGGACCCAAAGGGGCAGGTAGACGAGGTATACTAGACAATAAGTATGCTTGTATTTGTTCATGAAGTTTCAGGTGTGATGAACGTGCGTTGGAAGATGGAGATGTAAGTAAAGAAGTAAGTAAAAAGAAGAAGACTGGAGACTGAAGAGAAGAAAGGAACCAAAACGCCGAAAAAAGAAGATCGGAAGAAGAGATAACAATTGAAAAATGTGATAAACCCCATATATATAAATATATATATATATATATATATATATGTACGACCCAAAACTATCACGAATGCTCCATTCCATAGACACACAAAATCTGCCAAATCCTCCATCCAATCGCCAAGCTTATACTATACATTCCTGAAGAAAAAAAATGCCATGCCCGTCAAAACCGTCAGTACATGCGATTAGCAAACGCCATCTGCCGCGCATGTTCATCCTCGTAGAGCATCCCCGTCGCCGCGTTGTGTGATTGCCCGTGATCGAAGAGGCTGTAGGTGCGGGGCACATACGCTGGCGCCGGGCTGGGCATAGGTCCTTGAGAGAAGTGCGCCGAGGGCATCATCGGGGCTGGGGCGTGGTGGTGTTGAGTAATTTGAGTGGGTTGATGATGCTGGTGGTGTTGCGCGTGTTGTTGACTTGGTTGATGGTGTTGAGTATGCTGAGTTTGTTGATGTTGGTGCTGCTGGTACTGCTGGTGTGAACTATGTTGCGGTTGGTGAGTGTAGTGCTGGTGTTGACTATATTGCTGATGTTGGCTGTGCTGGCTGTGCTGGCTGTGCTGGCTGTGCTGGCTGTGCTGGCTGTGCTGGCTGTGTTGCTGTTGCTGTTGCTGTTGTTGCTGCTGGTGTTGCTGTTCTTGTCGCAATTGATGCTGCTGCTGCTGCTCCTGCTGCTCCTGCTGCTGAGCACTGTTCATCTTTGGCTTCCTGACCGCGACCGTCCTAGCCTTCCCCCGCCCCTTAATCCCCTTATTACTGTTCTTGTAATGCTCCCTAAAGTACTCATAAATCTCACGGTGCTCATGCGGCACCTCCCCCATCTGGGAAAACTTGGCAAATGTCGCCGTTAAATCCCGCAACGTCTCCTTGTGGAAATTGTTCTGGTGCGTCTTCATGTTGCCCAGCTGCGAAAAGGCCTTGTTGCAGTCGTCGAGCTTGCAGATGTAGGGTTTGAGACCCTTGTGTGTTTCTTCGTGGGATCGGACATTGCCGCGCTGGGCGAATGTCTTGCCGCAGATTTTGCATGAAAAGGGCTTCTCTCCGGTGTGGCGGCGAATGTGAGTCTATTTGTCCATGGTCAGTTTTGTGAGCCTTTTCGGTTCAACCGTGTCAAGTTGCACTGCTGCCCTCTTCGTCGTTTATAACACTTTAACCGGGAACGTACTATGAGGTTTCCGCGCTGGGAAAAGACCAGGTTGCAATTTTCTTGAGGGCAATGCTGTCCACGTTTTAGTACTTTGTTGATTGGTTTCAGGGTGTCGGCAGCACTCACGTAGGGCCTAATGCCAGAATGCGTCCGGCGGTGAATGTCGAGGTGCGTCTTTTGGCCAAAGGTCTTGTCGCAGTTTGGGCCGTCGCACGCCCATCTCTTGTTCTTGAGCCTTGGCGTCGCCTTGCGCGCAGTACTCTCGGAAAGGGCGTGCTGAGGCTGAGACTGGGAGTGAGGTTGGGAGTGCGAGTGTGAGTAATCTGGGCTGTTGCCTTCCGGGCTACTGTCGGATCGGGGGGTGTGTGCGGGCGTGAGAATGTGTTGGGTGGCTTTCTCTTGTTCCTCTGAGGTGGTCTGAATCGCTTTCATGAGCTCGTCAACGTCGGTGTCGAAGATGACCCGATCCTTGGGATTGATGGTCTCGTTAAACGTGATGGTCTTGGAGTTGACTGTGGGGTTGGAAGAGGCCGATGAGTGTGCAATGGAGACGACGGAGTTGCTTCTCGCTGGAGATTGGAGACGACCTGCGCTGAGTTGCCTCGAGCCACGGCGGACCGAGCGAATCCGGTCGGTTTCAGTCTCTGAGACCGTGGAAGTTGAGTGGTGGCGTTCCGCATAAACGGATCTGAACGGAGAGCCCAAGGGCGTTGAAGGAGGCGGACTCTGATATGCCGTCGCGTAGGTTGTGTAGGCATTTTGGGTTTGATAGTGAGGAGCGGCCACGCTGGTCATGGGCGCGGCTGTGGTGTATGCAGGGGCGACAATATACTGAGACGCCAATGATCTTTGAGTCGGGGCCGCAGTAGAAGTCGGTCGAGACTCATAGGACATGAAACTTGGCACCGCCTCCGCGTCCATCATTCCAAAGTCGTGATGCTCGTGAGGCAGCTGTTGTTGTGACCAGCGGCCCCAGTTGCTCGAAGCCGATGCAGCCGCGAGAGACATGGTGCTGTATAGATGAGATCAAGCCCCGGGGAGTGGGTTGAACACGCGGAACTGAAGCGATGATCGATGATAATTACAGTGTGAGAGACGCAGGGACTTGGTTGAAGTAGGGCCCGTTGAAGTAGGTTGGCAAGAGAGGGGGTCTCACTTGCTTGAAGAGAAGATGCCCAAGTGCAGAAGATACTGATACTGGTGATATGGTAACCTTGAGGGTGAGAATAGAGAGTACCAAGTATGAAGAATACTGAGAAGGTGATTATAAAGCTCCAAGCCACAAGGGAAAGGAAAGCAAGATATATAGGTGTTAGAGCACGCAACGAGTGACAAGTGAGGAGTGCAGCCAACGTCTGGATGTGGAAATCGCAGACGCTGGACGGTCTATATGATGGGCAAGATTTGGATGGAGAAGCGATGGACGGCGACATTGATGGAGACGCTCATGGGGAGTGCAGGAGAGGGGGGTGTTTGAGTATCGCAGTCGGTCGGTCGGTACATGGCAAGATCTTGGCTTCAGAAGAGCCCCATGTACATCATCCGTTGCAACTTGCAAGAGATGAGCGCCCAAACAAAAGGTGGTGCTCAGGCAAAGAGGTGTCGCAACACCCTTGCAGCGTAGGGGTGCGATGAGAAGCAAGAGAACAAGAGGATGGCGTGGACTACCTATGTACATACTAACACATGTGTGTACATATCAAGCCATCGAGCAATGAGCATGGCATTGGCGCTCTCACACTCCCGGGGGGGCATGAGGGAGCGTCCCGTCCCCACAAAGCGGGTAGAGAGAATCGGTCCGGGGGGGGGACGAAGCAGGAGGAGGGGGTGAGCAACTTTTGAGTCCAAGACAGGATAAGTTCTGCCAGAGAGGGGAATACCGCATAGGTACATACATATGTACATGCATGTGCAAGGCCCATCCAATCATGGGCAGGGGGGTGCGCGGCACAAGGGGTAGATATCAATTCATCATTCGTGAAGTCGATGAGAGGAAGAGGCAGCGAAAAGGCAGCGAAAAGGCAGCGCGATGCTTGGCGGAGCTAGCAACGAAGATAACAACCCTGGGTGCGGCCCAGCAAGTCCATCGGTTGAAGCGCCCACCAACAAGTCAACGACGTGTCGAGGCAAGCAAAGAAACGCCGCCCCTGCTTTGCCGAGGCTCTGCGGCGACCGACCACCATGCTCTCGGCTTCCAGTTCCCGGCTGCTCCATGATGCCGTATGCTGCACGAGCTGAGAATCTGCACGAGTGATATCGGCGGCAGTCCAGCAGCTGCCATGATGGCAGCCAAGATTCGACGTCGCCTGTACGACGTAACACGTTCGAGAGCCTCAAGCCATGTTCAGCTTGTCCGTCCGTCACACTGCAGTGTTGGATCCACGGGACTTCTGAGGTGGCGCGGGCATGAAGTGCTTCTGTTATATAGAAAGTCAGCTGCAAAGTGCTGCTCGATCATCACCGCAGAGAGGTAGACCGTAGATTAGGAGTCAGGACGTACTCCACGGATATTCCACGGGGATAGGGACTGCGATAGGACGCCGGCTGAGCCCTTAGATACGGACTTGGTTGCCTGCCTTGGGCACGTGAACAGTGGTGGTTGTCGAAGAGGAGACGTGAGGTCGTAGCCTCTAGGAGAATGTGGTGATAGTGAGCCTAAGGCGAGGGGGCAACAGCACCATAGAGATAGGCCACATCAGTCAGCACCAGGGGTGTGGCGCCGATGTGGCGTCAGGCGAGGCGGGCGAGGCGCTCTTCTGCGTGGCAGCCTTTCAATTCACGCACAATGATTCGCTCATTCTTCGCACCACCATAATCACAGAGCCGCCGTATCCTACCGACCAACGTTGTGTCCTCGGCTGAGGCGTTCTCGAATCTCACGTCGGGGCCATGCGGCGTCGGTCGGTGAGGTACAGTTCACGGATTGCATGATTCTGAGCCGCCACGCTAAGCTGGGACGTCATAGACTTGATCAAAGGTGTTTCTTGTAGATCAAAGTTGCTGCTCCCAGGCCATGAGAGTCGAGACTCGAGACCCGGTCTGACCAGCACGAGAAGTTGCGATTACGGCCTAGATCACAACTCTAGGCTCTAGCACCATGCATCTGCAGCTAGAAGAGTCAAAAAGTTAACCTGCCAAGGCGAGAAACCCGCCGAGGGATACGTAGAGACACAAAGCGGTAGAGGCTAAAATACGATACATACAAACGCCAAGACGTAATAGGGCCTATCGCTTGTTTCGACCTTGCTGTGTTCTTCGGCCATTTTTCATCTTGTCCGACGTGAGAGACACATTAGACTCACATGGCCATACCTAGGCCAACTCTGCAAAGGATAATGACTGCTCAGCTACTGCTTGCCATACCGCCCATCAAGTCCCGAGGTGTGTTTCTTGTTCTGGTTAGGACGCTTCGCGCGTGAGATGACGGGTTGTGTGCGGCCGAGATTGCGCTCCTTCCTTCCAGGCTCCTTCCTTCCAGGGGCTCTCCAGGTAGCTTCAGACAGCTTCAGTCTACTTTAGGCATAGCGGCCATCGCCCGCAGTTGGCGGTTCTGCCAGCCGGATGGATCTGGTGGCTGTCCCACGCGCGTCAGCCACTTTCGACAAATTGAGGCGTAGGTCGCTTTATACCAACTTCCAAGTATCTTACGAACGCTACGGAGTAATAAAGCAGCCTCATTTCAACAAGCCGGATCTTCTGTCTTCATCATAGTAGAGGGCTGCGCAAGAATCGAAAGAATCGCAAAGAATCAGACCACTTGCGAGCCCGTCTTGTCTTTCGTGGTGGCCTTGATAGGAACCGTCAGGGTTGTGGACGCCGCATCATGAAATCACAGATGGAGCTTGCTAGCATTGCCTGCACGACATCTCGGAAGAATCGCCGGGACGCATGCTATGACTTCAACCCGACAACGAAAATTTACACCCAAGTGTTACGATCATGAGATTTGAGCAAGCGCATGTCTCCCACTTCAATCTCTTTCACCTTGTTCACGAATCACCACATTGTCGTCCGGCCCATGTGGCCTGAAGGCAAGAAGAGAAAACGTTGACTTTGGCTAAATGTCCGTGCGGAGCATCCAATCAGCTCAACCTCTGCCACGTCCAATCGCATCCCCACAACATGGGAGGCTGCCTAATGAGATCCACGGATCGGAAATTGAGTGGGCCGACCAAAGTCGCGACTTCACCAGTGACTCGACTTTAACGGAGTACAGAACCCTGGAGTCTGGAGAGTCGAGACGCTTTATGTCACCCATTTTCCAAGATCGCGCACAACAAGAACAAGAAAAAAGAACATTCATGTCCTGCACAATCGCCTTTGGAACTCGTCAACTGTTGGACCCGCCATAGAAAAGAGCGAGAAACACCGAAGAAACAAAATCCTTTCTCAAATTAGACTGGAGCTAGGCCTTTTTAGATTAGCACGGCATGGTCGCGAGGAGAAGGCGTCACGGGACGAGCGACGGGAGGATCGACGGGAGCGACGGGAAAGTGCCACGCTAGACGCCACCCCCGGCAGTCCAAAGTAAAAAGCTCACGCCATGTGCGACCGGACTCTTCTTTCCCAAGTTCAACGTATCCGTGGTATTTCGCGCCTTGGCTGACTTTGATTCAAAGAAGTCTTTTTAATCTCTGTTCATATGCAGAAGTCTTACATGGGATGTATGTACGAATAGACATGGGAGCCGCTTCGGCCCAGGGGCATGTCGTCCCGGATCCGCACTTGAGAGCGAATCTGAAAGCGCAGTTCAGCCACGCCTTGCCAGCGACCGCGCGCGCGGTGATTGAGAGGAGGGAGACAACGAATGGAGGAGACCTCACCAAATTCCTGCATCGTAATAATAAAGCCGATCCAGGCCTTGTTTGCGAAGATGGTGGGCAACCTGCAGCGCGAGTTGCGCGAGTTGCGCGAGTTGCGCCAGCTAGGTGTGATGACTTTTGAAGTGCCTCATCAGGAGCTGTTCCGAATGGAGGAGCATCCATGTCACATGATGTCTGATGTAGGGATAACAGCGGGTGTTAAGTCAAGGCATAATCCAAGCCAAGGCGCTGTTAGTGGGCTGCAGGAACCCCCCCGTCTTTGCAGGCACCGAACCTCACATTGGTCAATTTGCACTTCTGTAGCAAGACCCGGGGAACCGAGGTTGGAGTTTGAAGTCCCAAAGGCTGGCCTGGGCCTCCTTTGAGGTCGCAATGCCACGCTGCACGCGCCTCCGCGAAAAAAAAAAAATATGACCGATTTGCATGGAGGATGCACGCTGTAGAAGATGGGCTCGATCGCGCAAGTGCAGGGGCAAGTGCAACGTCACCGTGACAAATACGGGAAGCCGGCGCCGACAACGGACAGCTTCCTTGGAGCGCGAGTTGTTGGTGTTCTTATACACCAGCTGAGTTGAAGACGGGTTATAGATCACAAACTTTGGTCATGGACGCAACAAGACCTTAGTTGTACAACACGCCAGCTTCTACAATAACGCGCCACAACCGCATGAGAAGAAAAATGTCCAAAGGCCAGCAGGATCTAGCATCTGGAGGGGGACAACTTCGCAGCCTCAGCCCTGCATTTCCGACCCCGGCCTTCTGCAACGCTTTGGGCCTGACGATGGGAAGGGGTTAAAAGAGGGGCCGAAAATTTACGGGAATCCCATCAAGCCGGGGGTTATGACAGAGGAGGGGCGGCAAAACGCCGTCCCGAATTTCTGGAGAAGACGTCGGATCAAGGTTGCGCTGGAAGCTTTGTAGAAGCTCAGCGATTGGGCAGATTGAGGGCACCCCTGGCAGAGTGGGGAAAAGTGGCGCAGCACCCGCAGGGATTGAGGGCGTCTGTTTCTTCCCAAACCGGCGGCGTGGGGGTTTGTCAGCTTGGAGATGGCGTCATCCCACGGCCTGCGTAAACTTGCGCATCGAGGCATAACGAGTAGGTAACGAGGCACATATTTTTTTGCAAAGTCGAACCTCACAGTAGGTTAGTCCCAAGAGAAACTGCATTCACGAAGCGCATCGCGTCTAATTTGGTTCTCTAGGGACCAGCCTCCAGAACGGAGAACGGCTTGACCTCCGCATGCAAGGCGCTTACACACCCAGTGGTCCGATCCGTAGCCAGGCGCGAAAGCACTCAAAGATCTTATCAGAACTCGCCCATGTCGGCATTTCAACGCATAGCGTCGCAACAGCGCAACACTGGACAGTGAGCACATCCGAAAAGCCGCGCGCTTCTCCACCACGCCGGGGCCCGCATTCTTAATCTTGCCAAGCACCTTCCCAGAACGCGTCCACCTTGGCTTGGCAACTCGATAACCTGATACATACCCGTTCGACCCTGAACCGCAAGGGCCCGTCAAGCGACCCTCCTCCGTACAAGGGCCAGAAGCATACATACGGACTCACGGAGTAAGATGATCATGTAATAGTACGAATGTGTGCTGCACGTCAAGCTCCGGCTCAATCTGGTTTCGTTGAGCATTTGTACGAAATGTTGCTATGCTAATTATTGCTCTCTGCTGTCTTCTGACAGCGTTTGTCAAGATGAGATATGTAGGTAGTTACATCAGACTTCCAAGTCCAGAATAGGCAATGGGATTCACCAACTTGTTTCCATTTCACATTTCCCACATTCTGTTTCATCTTTACCGTTTGGTCTGGCTTGGCTCTAGTTTCATAAACACCACAAATTCCCCGAACAACCAGCACCAACATCCCGTCGCCGGCGGATTCCCCTCCGGACTGAACTCCGTCCCGTCGTCGGCCGTCAGCCGTCAGCCGTCAGCCGTCAACCGTCCCAGCCGCGAGCCCGTTCAACAGACGGCTCCACGATGCGTCCTAAGCCCTTTTTTTCTTCGTACGTGCACCCCAGGGGTGTCGTATGCCGGGGCCCTGGGGGATTTGCTCGCTCGCGTACGGCACCCGGACGGAGCCAGCGGCCCGGATGGCCTGTAGGCTGTCCGTAACAAGACGAGACCTCAGACGGCACTGGAAGGAATACGGAGTGCTCGGTATGGCCATTGGCGTGGCGTGGCGTGGCGTGGCGTGGTAGGGGGTCTGGTCTCCTCTGTCTTTTGCTGAAGTTCTGGTCTCTCCTGTTTGGTCTGGACGCTGCTCGCTTCCCGTTGTTCCCGTGTTCCCGCCGCGGCCGGGAAAGGGGGTCGGAAGTTGGAACTTGGAAGCCCAGTTTTTGGTCTGTACCTGCCTTGGGTACATACATACATACATACCTGTTCGTAGTTTGGGGGGAAAGCCCATCATGCCATGGTACATTGGAGCTTTTTTGCCAAGGTTTGGTGCGCGAAACATGGCATTGCGAAACATGGCTTCTCCAGCACGTTTGAGTTCTATGTTGTCTTGCTTTTTTTGCAAGCTGCGTTTTTGCTTACGAAGTACATACATACATACCTACAGTATTTCTCTTTCGGGTAATGCTTTCCTTTTTTGGGGGGGAGTTCGCTTGAATCGCTTCTGAATTAACCTTCTTATTTCCACCCAGTGTTGTCTTCTCTTTGTTTTTCTGGCTGTTCTCGCTTGTAAATCTCCGTCTTATATCCGCTGCGGCTTTGTCGGCCGGGTTGCCAACTGGAACGCGCTCGTGATGTGGTAATGTACATGCATACATAGTACCCAGAATGGACGGAACGTCCCTCATCGCAGGGCGGCAGGGGCCTATTCGAACTTCGACAAGAAGGAGAAACATGACCATGAACAATCGGAGCATATTTCTCCAGAGAAAGGCCTTGTAGGCGTCATCATTCTCCAAGATTTGCACGCAGTTGCCCCCGGGGGAGGCATTGTCACCTACATACTGGTGTCTCTGTGTCCACGCAAACAAGCCCCAATGGCAAAATGGTATGACTATTATGTCATTGCACTGCCGCGGGCCAGTTTTCTACGTAATCCAAAAGGACCCGGGCTTGCCCTTTACGTCGGCGACCATCCTGTCCCGTGTTTCTCGGTATCAAGCCCATCGAGGTGATGTCTCTGTAACTCGTGTGGTGTGCGTGTTTGTGTGTGTCACTGTCTGTACGGAGTATGTATGCGCCACGAGGCCAGGGGTCTACATGATACAAAGCAGCACTCATCCATGTCAATGTAGGCATCTACATATGGTGCCGCCACGCCCGCACGTTACGTCGTTGCCGTTGCGTGCCGTGGTACCCAGACCCAAAAAAATAACCCTTGACGACCCCATTGCCCCTCCCCCCGTCCCGTCTGCCCGTTGTTTATCGGCCGACCAAGCCTGGTCCATCTCCCCCTTTTTTTTTTCTTCCTTTTTGACCCGCCGTGGCAGGGGCCTGGGGAGATATGTACCTAGAATTCAGCTTCGCGACGTGGAGGAGAAAGAGCGTTGGCATCCACTGTCCCGGGAACTGAAGTCTGATGGAGAAGAATGGGGAAGACGGTTATGTACCCAGGGGCCAGTTCAGATGCCTCCAGCCCAGAAAAGCGTCCCTGCGTGTGCATTGCCAGTGCAGCAGTGTTGTTTCCTCCTCCGCTCCGCCACCCCATCGTCTCTCGGGCCTCTTTACGTATACGGAGTAGGTATAATGGTCGTTGCCCCTTTTCTTTTTCCATTATGCTTCTTCGTCTTTGTGTTATGACTGTTGTGCTTTCCTGCGTCTTCTTTCCTTGCTTTTCTTACCCCTTTCTCGCCCTGGATCTACGTTTCAAACATGACAGTCCCGCAGACTGCAGTGATTTTCACACGATGCTAGTTGATCGACCGTGCGGTGGAGGGGGGTCTTGGCCTCTTTCGGACAAGTCGCGTGGTTTTTGGCTCTCGTGCCGGGGGACGTGCTGCTGCAGTGCCGGATGGCAAGCCATGAGGAAAGTGCCGGCCTGGATGTTCGGGGACTTTTTGGAAGTCTTCGGATACAATTTGGGGGGAGGGGGGACAAGAAAAACTACAGACACACAGATACACAGACACACACGATATCTTATCGCACACGATTAGACACACACTGGCGATAGACAAAGCTGAGGCTCTTCGGCTACTCACCATACGTCGTACCAAAGGGGTGACTCCAGAGTCCAGATGGCTCGCACAGAGAATCGTACCGCCTATGTACCACCGATCCAGCGTATCGTTGTCGATCCGGCGTCTTCATCCCCGCCTTATTGCTTCTTCGGCATCATGGGGCCTGGAGCCTGAAGCCGGATCGTGCATCATGCAATGTGCGTCGTGGTTGGCATCAACCCAGACATCAAATGTCGTCATGACGCAGGTACGTGGGTAAAACACCACTCATCACGCAGTGCTCTTGGATCTCGATGCTGCGACGAGCAGTAAATGGGGTCATGAGTGCCTCATCTGACGACACTGGGCCCGATGGACTGAGATATTTGCGTCATCTTCTTTTGGCAGCACCATCAGAATCCACCTGCGTCTTTTCGATCGTTATGATGTGGGTTGGAAATTGGACTGTGGAAAAGCTTTGACGGCGGGCCTTGAGCAACTTGATGGCCGTCGTCCGTAGACTTCGCAGGCGGGCTGCGGCAGCTTATCATTTGGGTTTGCTTCACTTGAAGCTCACGCTCATTTCGGGAATGTCTTACGTAAAGGCTATATCATCCAAGAGCCATTGTTAATCTTGATCCGTTATCTTTGGTTCAGAGGGTCACCTACTTTCTGTCATCAATGATCAGTTGCCTATAATCATTCCCCTACTCCCGGACGCTGCTTCGAGATCTCTTGTGTGTTCGAGTCGATCAGATACGTCCGTATCCTCGCGGAACTCGCACCCGCCCGATGCACATATGAGGCGAACAGTTCAAATTGGCTCAGAGACGTTCTTGCTCACAGTCTCACCCCTTTACACCGTCCGAGTGGTGATGTCGCTAAGTGCGCAAGCGGAAGATGGCGACTTTCTTGACGGTCAGACGTTAGAAGCGGAAGACTTGGCGCCGCTGCAAGCACTTTACGGTCCCTTACGCGCAACACAGGTTACACAGCAGGCGTTTTCTCAAGTTTCCTTCTTTGGCCCCATCTACTCCATTTTCCATGCTTTTCTCCCTTACTTCTTTCTCCCTCGTCTCGCGTCACCCCGTCAGACTGACGCTCAATCGACAACCTTGAAATGCCTGTTTCAGAGAGAAACAAAGTACCGAGCGGCTGGTAAGTTTGCAACAGAGTTTCGAGTATGCATGTCGCCATGTGGCATGTGCCATTTCCCAACCTTCATCTTGATTGACCATCCCAGATTCCCAATTATTCGAGTGCTGACGTGTGAAAAGCCGCTGGAAACAAAGGAAAGTCTCGATGACCCCAAATCGGCCACGATCTTCCACATGCCATTCTCGTCGGCGGTCGCACAACCTACCAGGTAGTCTACTGTCCGGCACGACATGGTGGTACAGGTGCGGGTCGTTCCGCCCGTGTGGCGCTAACCTCCGAAAGGTTTATTGCAAAGAGAGTGCCAAAAGCACAAAAAGAACTCAAAGTAGGGCAAAAACAAAAAGCACCATGCACTCACTATGTCCTAGATGGGCAAAGTATGGGCAGATCAGTGCTGTCTACCAAGTCTTGTAAGTTGTCCTTCTCCATCCGTGGCAGATGTCGGCCTGTGGCAGCAAAACTGCCTCAGGAGTGACATCTCATTAGGTTGTGAGCCCAGCGCACTTAGTAATGGACGAGAAAGACTCACCACTAGAGAAGGAGCTTCCAGTGGATGACGCACACCATAATGCCATTGCCTTGAGTTGCTTTACTCGCGAGTCGCAAGCCAATGCGAGCGACGCTCGTCATCGATTGACCGTTCTGAACAGAGACGAGCCTCGTGAGTCGTGATGGTTCCCGGTTCGCGCTTCGACTTCATGCTTCTGAGCCCTGCTCTTCCCGTTTGACTGGTATCGGCACAAGGTAGGCGTGCGTGTACAATCGGAAGATTGCATCGACAATCTACTCAGTACTATAGTCTCCTTGGCGGGCCTCTGAGTCTAGGGCTTGATGCGAACAGACCAGAAGGAACCGAAGACAAACAAGAAGCAACCGCTCAACTCCGTAAGGTGATGGCGTGACGAAGGAAATGAGGACGCGGGGTACTTTGTATGGGCGGTTGCAACCCCCATGCCTCCCGGCCGCCTCAGTAATTACATATGTACATGCATGCAGCATACCTACCTAAGTACCTATATATGTACCTAGGCACATGTGACATATGTAATCAGCGCTAGGTGGCGGCGGCTGCGTGTGGGCATTGGTTTTCGTCGCCGCAACGTTCATTGATGCTGAAGTCTCGGCAAGTTGTAGAGAATCCTGGAACGATCGATTCTGTGGTGGTTTTGCGGTTTTGCGTAGGTACGTACTTGCCGCAACGGAACTTGAATATACATACTATGTACTCTGTATCGGGATTCGGTACCCGTATTGACGCGTCAGGACTCAGGAGACGAAATGGGCAAGCATTCGGTTCGCGCTGGCTGTGAACAAGGGACATCCTGGATCCGGCAGCTATATCGGTGCGGTTATAGCTAACCTGCAGGTTGTGGACTATGTCACAGCACAAGAATTTGGGTAGGCCAAAACACTACCGATTCGAATGTATTAACTGAGAATAAGAAAGATAGAGAAGAAAGAGGAAAAAACTCTAACCACAGCGCGATCGCGTCGCGCTTCCTAACCCACAGCCTGTCTCCACAGTGCCAATTGCTTGACCAGTCCGTGACAGACTACGGTAAGTTGTAACTACCCTCCACGCGCCAACCGCTAACGCGTCGGTCTTGGCTTCATCTCTTTTCTTTGAGGGCTCTTGCTTCAGCTACTGCAGCTGACATGCCGCCATGGGTGTGCCAACTTGCGAATACCTATTCCTTCGTATGAGTACGTGTGGGGGGAGAGGGGGGATAATAGTTCTGAGGTAGAGAAAATAAGGTAAACTCATATCATAGGCAGCCTTTGGCGCAAACTGGCTGCCATGCTTGACACGCGTCAGCCCAACTATCCTTGTTGACTCTTGAGGGATTGCCGTTATGAGATCTTGACCTCTCGTCTCTTGCTATGGCATCCCAATCTTCCCACAGGCAGTCCAAAAGTGAATAGCAAGAGGCTGGTTCTTGGCCAGATGGCCTGCCTACCAACCTACCTGTCTTTGCACTTTCTCTTTTGGCCCTCTGATACAAATGCCTACTTCATTGTTCTTCTCTACCGGTAATAGAAGTAGCCGTTATTTTCACTGATCAGCTCGCACAAAGGCAACCGTGTAGGATTGCCTGTCCGGCAGATGATACTTGCAACATATCTCTCTTTGTTTTGGTAGCCCCAGTCGAGAAGATAACAAACGCTGCTATAATGAGTGCAAAAGCCTACTCCTCAGTCTCCGCCGTCCGGGCCTGAGTCATTCTTACGCATGCCGGCAGCCGGTACCTTTGAACCTGCCCCTGTCGATCGCACTCACTCCATTGAAATAGCACTGCATACGAATATACGCAGGTACTTGGCGTCAGCTACCCACCCCGGCGGGTGGACGTTGAGCCAAACGGGACATATTTGCGAATCGAGTCCTGTGCTTTTGCCCACGAAGCAGGATATGTATATTGATTTTTAGTACATACACTACGGAGTACAGAGTATATATAATGCAGCTAGGATCTAACAGTGACATCGAATTCATCAACGCCGGGACTTCGTTATCATGAATAACACCGGAAGTAGCGGGTAGTATGCAATATGTAGCAACGTGAGTGATACTACGAAGTACACCACCAACAACAGATTTTGCAGCGAAATTCGAGGGTACGATAGCTGTTGCATTTAGCCATGGTGTGAGGGTACAGACTACATGATAAGGATGATGGTACATTCACCCTAAAGGTGTGGGTGGGGCTCTGATAAGGCCTCGAGCAAGCACCAATCATGAGAACTACCTAAGTAGGAAATTAGAGAATCATGCAGATTATGGTGGAATGGGCTCGGATTGTAACTAGAAAGACTCGACCATTCCCACCTAGAGGTGGCTTGGTTCTTCATACAATACAATCACAGTTTTGTGTCAAAATAGCCACGGCTTTCACGGCTAAGTTTTCACGTCTTCCCCAAACCCGAAGCTATGTATTATATGCCTACCTACTGTATCCGTACAAAGTAGAGGTTTGCTGCAGAGGCAAAAGCAAGCAAAGACAGAACAGCAGCACTCGGCTCAAACCGTCCAAGCCACACAAACGAATCAAAGAATGGGTCCGGGACGGGGCCGAGGCTATTGCGGTATCACCGGACCGGCGGCGTGAAGGTTCGGTCCGTCTGCACATGCGCGCGGGAGGGGTAGATGGGCAGATGGACAGATGGTAAGATGGAAGATGTTGAGCATTCCATCACCTCCCCCACGCGTTTGTGACAATCCGCCATCAGCCATCCCCCGTCTCTGCGTCTCTCCGTCTCTCCGTCTCTCCTTCTCTCCATCTAGCCATCTCGCCATCTCGCCATCTTTCTCTGCATCATCTGCGCCTTACGTAGACCTCACAGGATAAACTCGCTTCTCGGCCGCCTCTATCGCCAGAATATCACGATCCATCGACAGCTCACGTAGTGCTCTCGACGACTCCCCGCCCTGAAACATGTCGTCATACAGCTCGCAAGCCCAGGTTGACGAGGTAGGACTTATCCAATGTCTGCTACGTACTGTGTCCTTCCTCTCCATCCTTTCAATGGGCTGTCTGCAATTGCGCTCTCTACATACGCAATATCAATAAACAAAGAGCACACGGGTTCAAAGCTAATTCCATTCCCTCGGTAAGGCCTTCAACACCGTCAACAGCACATTTTGCTCCAACGTCACCAAGTCCCTCGAGTGGCGCATCCGACAGCTACGCAAAACATGGTGGATGGTCCAGGACAACCGCGAGCGCATCGTACAAGCCGTACACGCAGATCTCAACAAGCATCAGCAGGAGAGTCTTCCGGTGGACGTGGTGGGCGTGCAGAATGCGTGTCTGGAAGCGCTGCACCGTCTCAAGGCGTGGACTAAGGATGAGAAGCCGCGGTGGACGGAGCCGCTGAACTTCGCCGTCGGCGCCCGCATTCGCAAGGAGCCCAAGGGGGTGTCACTCATCATCTCGGCCTGGAACTACCCCTTCATGGAGCTTCTAGAGCCCATGATTTGCGCCATCGCCGCGGGCTGCACCGCCATTCTGAAGCCTAGCGAGCTGGCGCCCGCGTCGGAGCGCCTCATCGTCGAGTTGATACCACAGTATCTGGACCAGAGCGCCGTGCGCGTCATCACGGCCGGGCCCAAGGACATGGACTACCTCCTCGGCAAGACGTGGCAACACATTTTCTTCACGGGGTCCACGGCTGTGGGCAAGATCATATACGCAAAAGCCGCGCCCAATCTGACGACGGTGACGCTCGAGCTGGGCGGTCGAGGGCCCGCCATCGTCACGCCCTCGGCCAACATTGACCTGGCAGCCAGGAGGATCGCCAATGCCAAGTTCTTGAACGCCGGTCAGGTGTGCGTTGGTATCAACCACGTCTTTGTCGACCCGTCCATTAAGAAACCCTTCCTCGCCGCCCTCGTCAAGTACTTTGACGAGTATCGATCCGGTCAGGCCAACCAGCCAGACTATGCCAGTCGCATCGTCAACAACCGCCACTTTGAGCGTCTCGATAACCTACTCCGCAACACCCGAGGCGAAATCATCTACGGCGGTGAGCGCAATCCCGAGAACCGCTTCTTCGCACCCACCGTTGTCGACGCTGTCACGGCCTCCGACCCTTTGCTATCCGAGGAGCTCTTCGGGCCCATTCTGCCCATCCTCGACGCCACCCTCGACGAGGCCCTCTCCTACACCGCCCAGCACGACCACCCCCTGGCCCTCTACGGCTTCACGACCTCGACAGAGGAACAAGAAAAGATCCTACGCGAGACCAACTCGGGCGGCGTAACGTTCAACGACGCCATCCTGCACATGATGATCAAGGACGCTCCCTTTGGAGGCGTCGGTCCCTCCGGCATGGGCGCCTACCACGGCATCTACGGCTTCAACGAGTTCATCCACCACAGAACCGTCATCAATGTTCCAGCCTGGCTGGAACTAGTCCTCAAGGCCCGCTACGCTCCTTACACGGACAAGAAGGCCGCCGCGATGATCAAGGCTCTTCGCCCCGCGACCAGCGTGCCCTTTGATAGGAACGGCAATGACATATCTAGCTTTGGTGACCTGCTGACCAAGTCGCTTGCCACGGTGTTGTTTTTCGCGTTCTTCAAATGGAAAGGTCGGACTTTGGAAGATGTACTTCAGATGGTGAAGCGGTAACGGGCGGAATTTCCTGTAGCCGCGTAGACAGTCATGCAACTGTTCTTGCACTACGCCCTGATGTAAACCCGCTATGTGATCATGAGGTAGCCCTTCTTGCATTGTGCGCATTGATACATGACGCAAGTCAGGGAACGTGAATCTAAAGAATTTATGAGAATATCATGGCACATTGTGACACCAACTGTTCAAAAAATAATAATACAAAATATGCGCTCAACAGGAGACACATACGCGCGCCTTTCTCATTTTGTACGCAGATATGTGCATGAACCTTGGCCACAACCATAACGTATAGTAGCATTAATCCAGTCGTCAGTAAAGCAAATTGGCACGTGCCTCCATAGTACCGTGAGCCTACACGTATTGTACCCAAAAAAACTAAAAACTTCACAACAACAATCATGACGTAAAGAAGCGTTAGCCCAGTGGCTGGCAAACAAAATATACAGGGTATCTAGGAAAATTTGAGGGAAACAAACTCCTCCCAAAAAAGGCAGGAGGGACAATCAGACCGCGCATGCCCGTTGAGGCTACGACGCCATAGGCGTATTCGCAGCACTCATCTTGGTCTTCTTTCTCTTCAGCTTCGGCGTCGTCGCCGACTTGGGCGTCTTCGGTGTCTTGGGCCCCCTGCCCTCCTTCTTCCCCCCCTCCGCCTTGGCGCCTCCCATCGCGGGCCCGTTCATTGTGCCAATGCCCTCCGTCTCGGACGTCTTCTTTAGGGAAAGCGGCACAGGTTTGCGGCCTGTCGTGGATAGATGGAACTCGCCGGGGCGTCCCGTGATGGGGTTCTCGTCAATATACTCGCCTCCGTAGCGCATATGCATCAGTAACGCCTCCTCCGCGGACCGCTCCAGTTGAGTCTCATCGATCTTTTGCTCGATTTTGGTATTGTTGGTGGCGGCCTGGCCGTTGGGCGGCAATGAAGGCGTGGCTGCCTTGGATTCCTGCGCCTTGGTAGGTCGGGACTGATTCGCAGTCGTGGGGAGCTCGTAGACGTGGCCTGTAGAGGGACGCCATTTACGTATGCTATCTGCGGCGGGAAGAGCCTTGGCCATGGCGGATGAAATGGTCATCTAGTGACAAGGAAAAGAAAGTTAGCGCTTGGTTCCCTTGTAGCATCCTTTTTATCGCTAGGTTGGAACTGAAGAGGCAGGCTATGTTGAGAGAAGAGAGAGTTACGCGGGCATTCAAGGGATTCAAGAGACAATCGAAGGAAAAAGAGGCAATGAAAATGGAAACAGAAAGGGACAGAAAGCGTACAATTCTCGAGGCCAATATGTCCGCTAACGTTGGCGCCATGTATATATTCTCCCCCACCACGAAGAAGGACGCGTGCACCGTAATCTCATCCTCCTCCTGATACTGCTGCTTCCGCCTCGTCTGCTTGCGAATTACCCATACGCCCGTACCCATGCCGGGCCCCGTCTCGGCGGGTTCTTCGCCCACCATAAATTCCAGGCCCGACATTGTCCGTAGACGGCCCTCGAAGGCTTCCCGCGTCTGAATGTAGTGGTACATGGACATGTTGTTCATGGCCTGGCTCATGATAATCGCGTTGTTGGACGTTCGTTCGAAAAAGGGCGATTCGGCAAAGTAGAAGAGAATAGTGTTGGAGTGTAGGCCGCCCATGGAGGCGATAGTTTGGGGAGATCGCCATTGGATTTCGTCGAGCGGCGGTTCGTTGGAGGTGGTCATGGCTGTATTTCTCTTTTTGTTTTTAGGGTGCCAATTTTCGCTCTCCGCCTTCCACTTTTCACTTTCCAGAGGAAGAGGTCGCGCTTTTTGGGTGATTGAGTTGAAACTTGAAAGTGCCGCGTGATTTGAAGTGTGATGTGACGTTGAGATTGAGTGACAATGCACCTGATGTGGGGCTTGTCATAGCTTTCCGCCGTCCGGCATGCGGGTGATCCCGTGACACTCACTTCTTCATCTACAAACCAACTACCTAATGTACTACCTACTTACCTGCCTAGAGTAACTACCTCCTACAACGAACCTCTCGTCATTTGCCTAACCCCCGCCGCCGAGACCGCTACGAGTAAAACGAAATCGAATAGTCTCCCGCCGGTCGATTCGTGATTCAAGCAATACAACAACAGCTACAGAAGAGGCGCGCCCAAGTCAAACTCCCCGTCCCTTCAACAATGGACCTTCTCAACACCATCCGCAAAAGCGGATCCCGCGGCGGCGTTAACTTCTCCTGGGACGAAGTCGCCACCTCCTCCCACCGCGAAAATTACCTCGGTCACAGTCTCAAAGCCCCTGTCGGCCGCTGGCAAAAGGGCAAGGACCTCAACTGGTATGCCAAGGCTGACGGAGACGACTCCGCGCATCCAGACGAGACAGACGAGGCAAGACAGGCGCGCCTACGGAAAGAGGAGTTGAAGCGGATTAAGGAGGCCGAGGAGGACGCCATTGCGCGGGCGTTGGGGTTGCCGGTACCGGTGCGGAATACGAGCGGAGCGAATGCCGTGGAAGTGGACGTGGAGGTGGCCAGACGAAGGGGGCATCCCGACGTTGGAATTGCGGGCGCAGGAGAGGGGGCGCCTGACGAAGAAGCTCGTGGTGGAAGTGGGCAGCGGAACCGGCGCAAGGATAAAAGGACGCGGCGCCATGATGATCTTGAGAGACGGGAGAGGCAAAGACGGAGGAGCAGAAGCAGAAGCAGGAGCAGAAACCGGGGCGGAGATGGAGCGGCAAAGTATCGGCGGAGGAGCCGTGAGAGGGACTCGGGTCACAGATCTCGAAGTAGGGAGAGGGAGAGGAATGCGTATAGGCGGCACGAGGCAAACGCGAGACAAGACGAAAGACGGCATCATTCGGACAAACGTCGAAGCAGAAGTCGTAGCCCGCAAAGGAGGGATAGGCGACGAGAAGATCACGATGATAGACGCGGACAAGGCCAGAGAGACACGCGCTATGATCGGAGGCGGCACGAGCATCGGGAGCGTAGCTTGAATCGGCGACCCAGTCGTGGTGACTGATTGGAGAGAGACTCCCACAATGTGACATGGATCCTGGGATTGACAAGTCTGACAATCATTTCAAGAAACGAAGAACGTCATCGTATTGCCTGGAATGCTCGTCGAAAATGTCATAGAAGAATGGACCGACATTCACATATTCACGCCTCTTCACTTCTCTGTCACGCACAATTTTTATTGACTTAGGGTCACTCTGTTTGTTCACTTTGACCAACTTTAGGATTCTGCTCATACTTGATTGACACCTCTGTCGTTCTTTGAATGACCAGACGGTCCGTTCCATCCGCATCTGCAGCCGCTGCGCCGCCTCGGCGCTCTCCTATTGAATCCGTGTGGATGTGGCAAGAAGGCGCGGCTTTATCTCCTCCGGGCCGAACATGCGACTCTGGAGGCAGGGCGACAACCTGTCTTTCCCCGGAGCCTTGAAACGGTCGCCAGTTGGCTGAGTCGTCCGAATCATTCAACTTTAGCTCTCTTCGTTTCAGCGTGTCCAATCTCAAGTACGAGTCTCGCGTCCCGTTGCCGCCTGTGCTGACTTGGCCGCGCCTTTCCGTGGCACACGGCGGATTGAAAGTACGGAGAAATGGCTTCAAGCACGTCAAGCTGCCTGCGATGATGGAGAAGTTAACGGCGACCTCTGTGAGAATAGTCGGCACGACGGTGTCTAACGTTAAATCGGCGATCTCGGCGGGATTGAGATATGCAAGTCGGTAGCTGACAATCGGTATCAGTCTGGTGTCAGGTTAGCTAGTGCAGGCCTATAGAGGCAAGGGATAAAAAAAGAGACAAGTCCAAAGCGCCCTTGCTGTTCAAGGCTACTGACCCGAGACGAGCGCCGAACGCGCCAAGAATGAAGCTGCGCTTTTGCGTACGCATCTGCAACCCCCACACAAGATTGAACGACAAAATCCAGAGGGCGAGTTCAATAACAAGACCAGTTGCTTCTATCCCGATCCACCGATTGTACTATACGAATTGGCTTCAGTCTTGTACGCGTAACAACAACAGCAACAGGCAGCAGCAGAATTGCTTACCATTACCCGTGTACCCTCCATCGTGTCCCACGGTCTCCTGAAGTCACCTCGCAAAGCAACCGCCAGCATGGAGGCCAAAGTCCAAAAAACTGAAACTCCGGCCAAGGCGTACGCAGGCCGGCTTTGCGGCCCAAAGTACGTCATATGCGCGATGAAAAATGAAGCAGATACTCTACAGAGACCAAGTGAGAAGACGTAAAATATCTGGGCAGCGTAAAGGGTCTGAAAAATATGGTCAGATATCATCATTTTGCGCTGAACATAAGCCACAATCAGCCCATTATCTGGAGGAGCATACCTTCTTGATCAGTCCGAGGTCTAGTCGAGAAATCTCGGCCATCGGATGACCGTACCCATGCTGAATCGCCACATGAGACACAGCAACATGTGCTATACCCGCAACCTAGAGCACGATTGTTAGATATGCTTTGCTCCTAGGTCTCATTCTTGTCAGTGAAACCTACCACTGCTGCAAATATAGCATAATCGTCTAGACCAAAATTCTTGCTGTGCGTCTTAGTCCAGACGCGGACTGCGAATGTCAGAATCGACCATGGTAAGAACATGGCCATGGCAGTGCAAATCCATGAGCTGTGATCTTCTGCCATATCTTCGACTTGCTATTTGCATTCGTGCCAAGATGGCGGCGCCATGTAGATGCAGAGAAAGGCTGTCAAGCCGCAGGCGAGTGCTGTTTGTCGGTACAAATCTGTGAAAATAACGTGGCGTACGGCCCAGGGGTACATACATACACGTTTTTATTATTTTTGGCCAGCCGTCAGCTACGATTGAGCCATTGAACGAGATCCAGCATGCACTTGTATGCGAGCTTTTCCTCATGGGTCGGTCGAAGAGGAGGCACACCGGCCCATGCAGCCAATCTTGCTCCCGTCTTTTTCCATGAAACTGTACGTCGGCAGGGCTCCTGGAGTCCTACCCAATAATGGTTTCGCAAGCCGTGCAGAGTAGGTACCTATTGGCTGCGAGGAAATTTAGACTCAATCGCATTTAGCCTAATAAGAGCTTCATGCTCTCTGGGAGACGTCGCTGAACGTGCTGAACGTGGGGTGTAGCTCGCGACAAAAGTTCAGTGACTTAGCTGTAGGTACTCCGTACATACCTCGTTAGTAAAGCTGAACTAATTTGCGACGAATCTACTCCGTAAAAGAAGAGACGTAAGGCGAATGTTGTTGTTGTTGTTGTTGTTGTTGTGTATTTAACACCCCTGCGTCCCGGTTTTGGGCATACTAGGGTGTGCAGGGCTAATCCCCGGGTA